>WEDG01006227.1:0-17602 GCA_017591395.1 Schistocephalus solidus | reverse complement strand
AATGGGTCGTCTGTCCCGAGAAAAATTTTTAAAAAGAAAATTATAATTTCGTTTCTGTCGGTCTGATGTTTCACTGGCAACCAAATGAACGAGAGAATCCAGACGCTGACATTCCTGAGAGGGAAGAGCAGAGATGTCACCGTCAAATAAGTTCCCCAATATAGAGAGAACTGATCCAAACTTTAACATAAAATCATTACAATTTTGTAAAGCAGAGAGATCAAGCTGCTAAACTTTTACGATGGGTTGCATACGCATATCATTGCTGTGACTACTTGATGCAACCAAGCAACGTTTCGGTGCAATGGCTGAGAGCTTGCGACGAGCCAAGATTTGCCATCTAATTTTTGCTAGGAGGCTTTTATTTGGTCAAACTTAGGAGAAAATCACGCGAATAATATTCTTCGACAAATGTGTTTTCCAAAAATGTAACTAAGGACCTTTATACGTGCTTGAGGAAAACTTCTTAGTATAACAGATCCACCTGACTAATAACGAGGCTATATCGGTTAAAAAGTGACTCTTAATGTTCACGCCTGTAGAAGTGGACGAGCACCACAGGTATAAGCAGTTGATTGAGTGTTAAAAGTACAAAGTTTTTACCAAAAAATCAGTTAGTAATTTAAGCTTTGGGTAAAGAAATCCTGAAAAAATAGAACTTTCACTTAGCTTTCAAAAACGAGCTGCTTGCATTTACCTTGACCTTGAACTTGACCTTATTGGATGCGAAGCAGTAATTACCAGAGAATGACGTAACATCTAGATCGAACGGGAAGTGCTTTAATGAAGCTTTAATATAGAGATGACAACCACCACAATGCTTACTAGTGCGGTCTTGACGGTAGAGATGGTACTGATCTAGGACTAAAAAGAGTCGGAAATTAAGGGATGGGTCCAAGACTCAGTTAAACATAAAACATCAGGCATTAACTTGAAAGCAATGGCTCTCACTTGGGCCGTATTATTTATAACAGATCTAGCATTAAGTAATATGACATCTAGGGTAGTTCGAGTATCCAATCTAGGGATATCGTAATTAATTTAAAAAAATTTGGAGATGTGCAATTAAGTTGGTTCAAATTTGTAGATAAGTGAATTTTCGAATTTTAAACCGATTTCTTTGTTTCCTGTTGAAAATATTAGTTTAATTACTGACAATTTATTGTATTTCTACCTCATTATCAGCTGCACACACCTGCAGTTATTGCAATTGCAAAAGGGAGAAATATAGAGTTTTTAAACTTTTTCACCCTATATAGCCTCATTAAAAGTTCTCGCAGATTTACGTCAAAACGACGGAATCTAAAGGCTAATTCTAGAAATAAAGTTGAAAATTTGTAAGTTTACCTTATTTCCAGCGAAGAATAATTTGTAGTAACTGGTATACCAGTTGATATAATTTTTTTCATCCTGCATAGCCTCTTCGCTAATTCTATTTTTCAGTTTAAACTCGTTACCTAGCAGATATTTGCTTGCAGTGACTTGCTTAAAATAATAAATCTTTTTATTCCGCAAAAAACGTCACTAGTAACAATTTTTCCTTCGTATTATTGATTTGAAAAGTACTTATATTTTTAAAACCAATATGAAACCCCAGTCAGTACTTAGACGCAAACAGCCTCTTCGCGTAAAACTTCCACTTGAACAACCCACCTTAAGCATGAAGAAATTAGACCTTGACGCCCTGGAAAACTTTAATACCTTATTGTCTAAATGTGGTTTTCTCTTCACGATCCTTGGAACCATTTTTGAGGGAAAGTTGTCTTCACTCACTTCTCAACAATGCGTGAAACTAGAGCCTATTATAAACATGGTCAGTACTGAGTCACTTGACTGACATAAGAGAAGTTTCAATTTTCTTTTAAAAAACGTTCCCAAGAGTAAATCCCCCTGGACGTTGCATTTAATTTCCTTTACTCGTGCGGCTTTAACTTTAAAGTCGCTGGAGCTAAAAGGTTATCTTCCCGTAGTAAAAACCCTCCTATTCTGGTCAAACTTTTTTCAGCGATTGAAGTTGACCTTATTTTCTCTAGGCATGAGCACTCAGCTTAATATTTGAAAAATACAAGTTGTTTATCTGTAGGGATAAAACCCCAATGAAACGTCGGGTTTCACCCTCATTAGCAAACAAGAAGCCTTGGTCGACACCTTCAATACCAAAAGTTATCTCAGAGGTTTGTCCTGTAGCTTAGCAAGCCCACGGCCCTCCTGGTCGACAGGAATTTCGGTTCCAGCTGAATCTTCACCCGTTAACCTTGTTTCTGGTTTGAGGGAAATTGTGTCAACTCCACTTCTTTCTCATCCCAAGCAAACCATGCCTGCTATACCTGCCAAATCTACTAACCCTAAGAAAACTCCTAGTATATCTTAATCTATGGCTAATCCAGGCTTTAAAATCAGCAAAAGCATTACCGATGGGAAACCTGCTAACCCCTCAGCATCTACAACAGCTGCGAACGCTAACGTTAGCATCTTTCCCAACCCAAAAATTGTCCGAAATCCACAAATATTTAACGCTTCTAATTATGCTACCAGTTTTTCGAAATCATTTATTCCTTTTTCAAATGCACATTTTCCGCCAATTTTTGCTAACTTCCCTCAAAATCTCATTTCTATGCCACCCCTATCCTTCAAACGCCACAATATAGCCTTCCCTTCCAAGGTTTTCATCCAAATATGCTGCTGTACAATAATCTCAGTTCTTTTAACAGTAACATTTCGACAAATTGTAGACCAGAGCAATTTTGTTTCCCACCTTTCATTTCTTCTTTCCAGTTTTATTCTCCACCACCAAATTATCCTTTTTTATAAATACTGATGAGCGTAACCTGCCGCTCAGGAATACGCTCAGCTTAGTTTCACTCAATGCGAGGTCAGTTGTTAATAAGATGGCTGAGCTAAGAACAGTAGCCTTTGAGCTTGATCCAGATGTGCTGTGCATCACTGAATCCTGGGCTCACTCTCTTATTTCTGACTCGACGCTTGCTATAGATAATACAGTTTGTACCGACAAGACCGCGCTTAAAAACGTGGCGGTGGTTGCCTCCTTTATATTTAGTCATCATTTGTACATTTCCCTTTTTCATCTGAACATTTTCGTCTTTTTTTCTGGAAATGTATGCTTTTGCTTCAGTCATCCTCCCGCACAATAAAAAAAGCGGTAATTGGCTGTGTCTATAATCCTTCGTGTTATTCTGGCAATGAAAGCGAGCTCTGTGAACTATTTGAAAAAGTTGCAGACACTCAGTTTGATTTCAAAATAATCGTAGGCGATTTTAATCTGCCTGACATTGACTGGCAGGCAATTCCTTTCCGCCTAAACATCAGAAATTGGTCGATACTATTAACTTTTCGAACATGTCCCAACTGGTCAGATCAGTTACTAGAAATGACAAAATTTGAGATTTAATTTTTACAAACGATGTCAACCTCTCTTTATGAATTTTCATCATGATCTTTTCACAAGTGATCACGCAATAATTCACTGTTGTTTTCCAGTCCACCTTATTACGAAGCCTGAGGTTAAATGCAATAACCTCGACTTTGCTTTCACAAACCATGAAATAATAAATAATTTCGTTAGCACTCTAGCTTGAAATAGCATATTCTTAATCATCGATCCAAACATTTTACGTGAGCTATTGCAGAGCCTCACAGAATAAATCCAGGCTTTTATCCTGTTTAAGATTTTTAATTCCCATACAGCTTCTTCTACTGTTCCGCATTTTCTCCAGAACAGACTTAAAAAATTACGAAAGCAACTTAAAGATTCATCTAAAAGCTTTTTGTCAGTTCATTTAAGGATTGCACAAATATTTGAATTAGCATCGAGAACAAGGCTCGCGCGAGATAAGCGTAGGGAGTCTCGGGCACTAAGTGATGCCAATTCATCCAAATCTGTTGCTCATATCTTCCATGTTCGGTCATCGGCTAAGCGTCTGAATGTAACTCCGCCCTTACTCGACTGTAACAAAAAATTTGTTACAGATGATTTGGGCAAAAGCAAGTGTTAAGCTGCGCAACCACTTTACCAATGAAACTAGCCCCATTCCCACAATTCCTCTGCTTTCAAATTCGCTTCTAACAACTATTAATTTCTCGCCTTCATGTATTCAAAAAGAAATAGCTAACCTAAAAAATTCACATTCAGTTGGAACTGATAACATTCCAAACTCACTTATTAAACAGTTAAAGGATTTTCCAACTTTACTTAGCAAATTATTCTCAGTATTTCTCGAAAATGGTTTCTTCCCCGATTATTGGAAAAACTTCTATTATAATACCAGTTTTTAAAATCTGGTTCCCGCTCGGACATTCATAACTATCGTGGTGTTCATAAAACGCCCTCTCTTGCTTCACTCTTTCGAAAAACTAATTGCAAAAACAAATCACGGATTTTTGCATAAGCAATAAAATTATCAACTTTTTCCCCAACACGGCTTCTTACCGGACCGTTCTTGTGAAACCTGCCACATGTCTTTTCTAAATCTACTAACCTCTCTTCGTAATGATCATCTATCTGTAGTAGTTATCTATTTTGATCTTAGTAAAGGCATTCGATAAGGTGCCTCATAAAGGACTTCCAGCTAAACTAGAAGCTATAGGATTCCGTAGTCCCCTTACTGACTTTATTATATCATACATAAATGATCGAAAACAAAAAGTTTTAGTAGGGTCCTCATACTCAAGTGCTACCCCGATTGTTAGTGGTGTCCTTCAAGGTACCGTATTTGGTCCTTTGTTGTTCTTTCTGTATATAAATGATATTTCATCGATAGTTAAACATCTCAATCTTTCATTTATGCTGATTACCTCAAATGCGTGTATTCCTTCTCTAACTCAACGACCGAGCGGTGCCTAGAACAAATTAAGGCAGACTTAGACGATCTTTCGGCCTGTAGTCCCACATGGCTAATGGAGTTCTCACCAACTCAGTGTCGCTCCATGCTTTTTGGGCCTGCAATGCTGCCACAACCTCTTTTCTTTGAAGGTTGCCCTATGATTGAATGTTTTTCCATCAAGGAATTGGGCTTTAGCTACACCAATAAATTAGATCTTTCGCCTCATGCCGACAAAATTACGGCCAAAGCTGCCCAGATTTGCGGCTTTATTTCTTATATTTTTTACCTTCCTGAAATTAAATTAAGACTTTATCGTATGTTTGTACTTTTAATTCTTGAATTTTGCTGTCCTTTCTTCGGTTTAATGAACGAATCTAGCCGTTCAAAAATTGAAAATGTCCAAATACATTTTACAAAAAAAACTCCTATTTCCGACTCTTTCAACTACTTCCTACTCAACAAGATTTCCAGCTAACGAAGCTAAAATTTCTTTGGGTCAGGAGACTTGAAGCAGGCTTTTGTCTCCTTTTTCAACTTAATTATAGTTCAACTCTCCCAAAGCTTTCTGTCATTACCCCCGTTAGTCTTCCTTATAACCTAAGAAATTCTGCACTAATTATACCACCCCCTGCACCCTCCACGTGTAAACGCTCTCTCTTCTTTGCTTCTAGGTATAGTTTCCTTTGGAATAACTTGCCAATTGAAATAAGATCGTTAACTAGTCTATCTGCATTCAAGCGAAGACTGCACATTTATCTTAACACTGATTATATTAACCTTTTATTTTCCTCATCTTTTCCCAGTAGCTTTCCCCATGACTCGGAGAAAGGACCATCGGGAATTTGAGTAACCCTCTTGAAACTATATTTACGCTACCTCGAGAAGCCCATGAACTATAATGTCTCCTTATATTACCCGTCCTTCAAACGATGACGTCATTCGGACGTACAAATTCGGTGGTCCACAGTCTTAAATGCTGTGGTTTCTTTGGATACTAACCATCATCAGAATTCAATTCTGGATCCTATGATGCTGGAACTTAAGTGTATTGTCGCATTTTCGTCAGATTCTGTTTCATACGCCTAAGTGACCAAGAACGAATCACCTCGACGTTTCATTATCTCATTCTGAAATACTACTGCAGTATTACCCTTTTCTACCACCTGACCATTTTTTCCTAAGCAGTTTTTTTCTCCTAACTTCTATTCGAAAATGAAGGCCTATTGAACTCTTCCTCTATTTTCATGGTAGGAGTTTTTTTTTCACTGCCTATTTTTTCTAGTTCACCATTAATTTTAAAACATTGCTAACTGTTGACATAGCAGGACAAGTTTTGAATTTGTACATTTTATCTGCACACTTTTTCATAACTTTATTTCGTTACTAAACTTTGCTTAGACAGTACCTTCCCGGTGCTAACCAAATATAAATTCTAAATTCTAAATTTCCTGCTCTCTCGTGCTGCGACGTGGTCGTTTAACTGCCTGCACCACTGTTCTGTCCTTACTGACCGTTTTTTTGCTTTTTGCAGAATGTTTAGAGAGGTTTCTATGAAAGTACTTAGAAGACGTGCCCAGAAAGGTTTTCTGGATAAGAATATGAGGGAAATGTATCTATCCGACTCATCTTAATTGTCATGGCATCTGACCTCTTCCTGTAGTTTGTCATATGATGACTCGGACTCAGAGATTTCCTCTGCTGATGAGGTGGTGAGTTGGGTGTCAGATAGATCTGACGTGGCTGCAAACAACTCTTCAAGCACACCTACAATTGAAGAGGAAACAACGGTTCGAGAGGCTATGAGTTCATGGGCAGAACGCTGGCGTATACCATTGATTCATCTGACCAGTCTTCTGAAGATTATGGGATGGCTGACCTCGGACCTTCTTGCAGACGCAGGAACGCTGTTGGGTGGGGCAAGTGATGTTTCAACGGTAACGGCAATTGGGCAGTGGTGAGTACGTTCATCTACGACTTGTTAAACAGTCAACTGAGCAGTTTCGAGACACTACCAGGCGTCTAATAGGCAAACGTAATGTAACATATTTAGCTATTTTAGCTATTTTACATTCCTTATCACTTCTTATCCTTTTGGGTTGTAGCTCATTATGTCTGAAAATGGAATTCATACTGGACGTCCCAGAAGGAACACGAAATGTCCAACAGATCCACATGTTTATGTCACAAACTTGCCCAGCGTCTCATCCTAATCGGTATGCAGAACAATTACCACTGTTACCGCTGTTTTAGGACAATTCATTGGGAAGCAGTGGTTCAAGTCAAACACTGCCTATCGCACAGTCTCCCTCTTACGCGGGTAAGCTTATACCTTAAAAAGACAATTTCCGTACATGGCAGTAGAGCCACCGGAAAAGGCGACGTGGTCACAGAAACACACACCAAAGGCACTTATCAGGCAAAGCTTACCATCGCTGGTACATGCAGTGCCATACACAAGAATTGCGCCATTTGACGGCGCCAAGCAGTGCCAAATCAATAAACCTATTTATTATTATTTATAAGGTAGAGTCGGCCGCATTGCGGTAACTTCTGGAGGAACGTTTGTTGATCTCCGCCACCCAAGCACCCCAAACATCGTCAAAATGTCAAATATTTAAACCAATGTTGGCCCTTGTTGGAATAATCCACATAAAACCGACAAATTACAGCTGGAGAAGGCTTTAAAGGATGCCTTTAAGAAGGCATACGATCGCCTAAACAAAAAAGGCCTTAAGGCTACCCTCATGAATAGTCTTGACGGTTTGTCAAATTTGTTAACATTGTCTACAACAATTGCCTGCATTAAAAATCAAGCTGATTATTATGCTTTTATAATTAGCATTTCAAAGTCCATTGTGTACTCACGCACAGACTAAATTCACTGCCTTTGCATTTTAGAGGGGGAGATCCATTGAACTGGCGGACGGATTGCCGGGTCCCTCAATACAGGATTAGTCCAGTGACTTTCATTGCGGACAGATTTCAGACTTATTTTTGTATACCTCAATTTTGAACACTTTTAAAAAAATATACTTTATTTTCTTATTCAGTCTTACGAGAGTCACCTAATCATTGGAAAAAACTGTTTCAGAATGTAATGGGGGTCGTTTTTAAAGCGTTTACCTAGTAAGGGGTCTACATGTTTCCAGAATGTAGTGGTCGTTTTTAAAGCGTTTACCTAGTAAGGGGGTCTACAGAAAGAGAAAGGGGTTCCGCTGTGCGGTTGAATAATGAGATACGAATTTTTCGGATCCGATTTGCGTACGAAATAGGCGGTCATGGTAGTATTCGATTCGCGTCCGACCATTCGTACGGTCGTATCCGATTCACGTCCGATTCGCGTACGAATTGTTATTAGGGTGCTAGGTGTATTCAAGCATCGTTTTGGTTCCGAGGCATGTAGTTTACGACGAATTGAGCTTGTTGGTTTCATCTTTCGTCGAAAATATAGAGTAAAATCTACGCAGGATACGCAAAGTAAAATAAATTTATGAAATTTCCACCTAAATTCTTTGTAAGCGCTTTATAATTCTACGTTTTCTACGAGGATTTATAGGGATAGCAAGTTGTAGTTGTCTAAAGACTATAAATTCAAAACTTTATCAACAATTTAGCCAAGAAAGATAGCAGGAAACAAATAAATCCATTTAAAGTTGAGAATGAGAAATAAGGCTACGTCAGGTGAATAATATGACACTGTATAGTTCAACCTATTGTTAAAGACAAAGACAACAGGTAATTGTATACGATTAAGGGACAGAAATGCGAAACTTTTATCTACAATAAGCCAATAATGACAGTATAAACGAAAAAATCCGTTCGAAATTTTAGATTTCACTTAGCTTTCTAAAATCGACCTGCGCGCCTTGACCTTGTCTATCATGCTTGTCTTGTTGCTGAGAATCATTCATATTAAGGCTCATAAAAGTCGATAACGTAGAGATGAAATGGAGATTTCCCTTATAGCAATGATATACGATTCGAGGCTCAAATGGTCGTACGTCAATCGCATCTGGAATTTTATTGGTTGCTAGTGAACCTCGATGACGCGTTGCTAAGAGCGCAAGAGAATGCGCGCAGTGTTATTGGCAAATCGATCGGGCACTGAGCTGTCAATCCCACGCGCGCCGTGCCACGCCATTTCCTTTGCTGTCGTGCTTCGACACGGTCGTTTAACTGCCTGCACCCCTGTTCTGTATTAACTGACCGTTGTTTTTGCTTTTTTTGCCGAATCTTTCGAGAAGTATCTAAGAAAATACTTAGGAAACGTGCCTAAAAAGGTTTTCTGGATGAATTACGTCAAATTGCTGAGAATATTAGTGAAATTTATCTGTCCAACTCATCTTAATCGTCGTGGCATCTGACCTCTTCCTCTAGTTCGTCATATGACGGCTTAGAGATTTCCTCTGCTGATGAGGATGCAAGTTGGATGTCAGATGTATCTGACGTGGCACCAAACATCTCTTGAAGCACACCTTCAATTGAAGAGGAACCTACGTTTCGAGAGGCTCTGCGTTCTTGGGCAATACGCTCGCGTATGCCATTGATTCACCAGAACAGTCTTCGGAAGATTATAAGACGGCTGAACTCTGACTTTCCTGCAAACGCACGAACGCTGCTGGCTGGAAAAACTGATGTTTCAACGGTTACAGCAATGGGCAGTGGTGAGAACGATCATTTAGTACTTGTGAAACAGTTAACGGAGCAGTTTTAAGACCCTACCAGGCGTCTAATAGGCAATATTGTTGTAACTTATTTAGCTATTGATGGGCTCCCTATACATTAGAAAACTAAGCGCGGGTTTTGGCCTATCTTAGGTAGATGAATGGGGCCCTTTGTTTGTGAACAATTCGTTGTGGGAATTCACTGTGGCTATGGAATGCCTTTAATGGAAATCACTGGACGATGAGACACGGAGGACGAACATCATGGAATCAGCCAAAAATGCCGCAGACATAATATAAATGTTGAAGACTGCGTTAGACAATAACCTTTCCTCATCTTCTCGTACAAGGCTTTTTTTCTCACTGTAACTCTCACCATTCAATGGTCTCTGTTCACCAATCCTTCAACCTTACAGTCCCGCAGCTATTTATTCGTGGAAATTGAAGGGAGGCAGTGAATGATTAGATATTTTTTGGATTCCTCATCCCTTTTTTCCCTTTTGGGTTGTAGCTAATTATGTCTGAAGATGGATTTCATACTGCGCCCTATAGATTCTAACGTTTTCGTTATGAAAATCCCCTTCCTCTCGTCGTCATCGGTACGCAGAACAATAACCACCGTTACCATTTTTTAGGACAATTCATCTGGTAGCGGCTGTTCTATCATAACTATGCCTATTGTCCAGTCTCCTTCACATGTAAGCAAGCCACTACCTACCATAGATAATCTTTCTAGATGGGATTTGGCGCAAACGAAAGAGGCGACGCGGTAATAAAACAAGAAGACCCAGCTGATCAGCCATCAAAACAAGTCTTCGATGGAAAATGCAAAGCTAACTGCAAGAAATTAGGCTTTTGCCGGCTTAGAAAGTGGAGGTGGCGACCACACGGCATTGCCTGGATGAGCACATTGGTAGCTGCGGCACACATGCGCCCCAGCCTACTGCAAGGGGTCCAATTTTACAACAAATTGCGATCCTTGACTAAGTAGGTGCCCTGACCAAAGCCGTTGCAAAGAGGGCGTAAAGACAGCAATTGGTAGGTTGTCTGGACATTACTTACCGTCTAACTAGGTTACCCATTTGGCCTGCCTTGGTGGCGATAGCGTCAGCAATTTTGCTGATCGCGTTTTCACATCGCTCTTCGCCGATGAGGTAACCTACCGGCTAACTTTCTACGGTCGCCACAAGGACAAAAAGGCCTTGTTCCTTTCCTTTATACGGAATTCTTTTGGGTAAGAAATTTCTCATTATTAACTAATTCATGTGCACCGCAGACGTGTTCAATCTTTGGAATATTCCGTAAAAGGTGGACAAATTGCAGCTAGAACGAGTTTAAAAAATGCCTTTAAAAAGCATATGACCAACTGCAGAACAGGGGTTTAAAGGCATCCCTGGGGCACTGTGCTGATGGTAAGAAGATTTTAATTATCAACGTCGTATACAAACATTAACTACATAAAAACATGCGCATTGTTTACTCACAATCACTAATTTTATTGTCGTTTCATTACCGGGTGGATACCTCATAAAATGGCTTAGGGATTGCCAGATCCATCAACACGGGACTACTGATTAGGAGAAATTTATAAGCTTTTTTTTTGTACACTTACGATTTGCAAATTTTAAAACAAAATATATTTTACTTGCTCACTCAGTCTTCCGCAAGTCACCTTATCATTAATAACTATTCCATTAGAAAGTAATGGGGATCATTTTTAACCGTTTAGCTAGTATGGGCGTCAACCAAAGGAGTAAGGGGTTCCGCTGTGTGGTTAAAATCGAGATACGAATTTTCGGATCCGATTCGCGTCCGAAAATTCATACCGTCGGATCTAAATTGCGTCCAATTCGCGTCCAAATTGTTATTAGTGTTATTCACGGGTATAAAAGGTCAGTGAACGTACGAAAATAGAAGCGAGAGATAGTATCTTGGAAAGAGTGTTATAATGATAGATAATAAATAGACTCGACTTCCCCGGATCAGAAGTGTTAACAGAGCGAAAGGAATGTTGTCAGACGGAAGATCCCTTGAAGGTTGGGAGTCGTTGATCCGCGAGGCTTCGACTACCGTCACTGTTGCTGGAGTTGGAAAGAGAAAGGCAAGTAAAATTGAAAGTTATTTAAGAGCTCCGCCGGTTTCCGCCCATCCTGTACGTTTCAACCACGCACCGGAATTCACTGCGCTTGCATCTGATTGGAAGTGCCTATGTCTTCGAATTGACCGCAGGTGTTTCTTCCTCAGGTAAAATGAATACTCTCGAAAGTGTACAGCAGACTTTTATTGACCCTAACAATTTTATCTAGATACATTCATCTCCATTCTGTTAAGCCTTTTTATTTTCAAATATTGCTATTTCTAAACCTTGTAAGGCAGGTTTTTTTACTTAAAACAAACTCCTTATTTCCAACACTGCTAATTCAGCATAGAACCAAAACAAATCTAAAGTGGTACCTGAAAAGAGGATTTTGTTTAACTTTTTTTCTGTGTCCTAAGGATTTGGCGGCAGTCAATAATTACCAATCAATAAACCTCTTAAACTGCTTCAGGGCCTTTTTCATTATAGAGTCAACGTTTTTGCGCTGGGAAAGACCCTCAACAGTCTGCATGACCTGGCACCGGAACTCGGTTTTGCAATAACCAGGGGGATGTGATGTCCTGAGGAGCTGTCATAGATTGTTGCTGATGTAAATTGTTCTTATTAGCTGCAGTTTTTAGATCTTGTAATTCAGACGTGTCAATGTGGTCCTGCTTTTTGACTGTACTTGAGTTATCTAAAGGGTGCTGTTATAAACACTTTGGGGGTAGCAGAACTAAGTTTCCGTAACTTTTGTTGTTCATTTTCTGCTTACAACGAGTATTCTGGAAACGCGTGATAAACTGCACGTTGACGGAATGATTTTACGGGATCTGGTCACTGGTTTGCTCTCCTTTTTTGGAGTCTCTTCTTAGTGGAGTATTCTAAGGTGCTAAATAGCTGTTTCTGTTGGATGAATTATCGAGCGATCTTGTTCATGAGCTAAAAAACGTCTTAACTTGTGCACGTGGACAACTACTCTTTACTCGTTAATAGTGTCAATCGCCCACCCAATGCCAGTGGGGATTAAGATCTTTGTCTCTCGCTGGCATTTCACGCCGCAGCTGACTTAAATCTGAAGTACTGCTTGATTGCAGGTGACTTCAATCTTCCTGAAGTTCACTGGTTTCCAACTTCCGGTCCTGAAAAGTTCAAAGACCTACTTGAGGCCATATATATAGGCAAGTGGGACCAGGTAGTTGATTTTCCCACCCGAGGATCAAACATACTTGATCTTATTTTTCTAAGGTTGTCAGCCATTATCAGTGTCACCTTTAGATCCACTTGGGAATTCTGATCATACTATAGTTCTTTCTACACAAGAACTAGAGGCTGCTGAAAGGTTTTCCAAAAAATATAGCTATTTCCGTTATTTCAAATCAGAAAATATGAGGAAATTGCTAACACACTTTAAATTCCCACGACTGGACTAACTTATTTGTATGTTCGGCTGTGAATGTTTGTACTGATACTTTTTACAACGTTCTAGGTCCACTCATTTCTCGTTTTGTTCCCCGTAAGAAAATAATAAATTTCAAGGATGAATTCTACCTCCCTTTATTATTCCGCCGTAGAATGCGTAGATTCTCCCGTCGTTTTCATCTACAAAACGACACCTTTGTCTTTGAAGAGACTTAGAGGCTGTCTGACGAAAAACGACAAGCCGATGAGGTCAACTTTGCCAAAAACCCTTCGTTAAATGTTGCGAAGCTCTTTTCGCGCACAGTAAAAGCGAATAGAAAAACGCAGCACCCCGTACTTTGAGATACCTTAGGAAACCCAATAGCTGACGCATAGTTGACTGCTGATAGCTTCAATGCTTTCTTGTCTAGAACGTTATGAAAACATACTGTCGCTTCCTTTCCTAACATCCGGGTTTCGATCGGTAACGTCCTCGAAACAATAACTGTTACCCTCTGGGACGTGACCGTAGCCATTCGGCGTTTTCGTAAAACTTACAGTCAAGGACCAGATGGTGTCCCTGTCAGCGTTCTTAAGGCAGATGCAAACGATATATTTCCGTCCCTTCTGTATAAGATATTTAATCTTGCTCTTGAAAGAAAAACTTTCCCTTTTTATGGAAGGAATCGCACATATTGCCTATTCCCAAACACGGCCGACCTACGTCATTTGACGACTTTATGCCAATTAATATACTACCAGCAGTTTCGAAGATCTTCGAGACCTTGATCAAAGACAAGATGATGCGTCACCTAAGAGAGAATAACCCACTTAATGCGGCTGAGCATGGCTTTCTCGAAAAAAGATCTTGTGACGCCTGCCAGCTCTCTTACTTTGATCATGTGCTACAATCTAGAGACAGCGGTTTTGCAATTTACACCGTTTACTTCCATTTCAATAAGGCTTTTGATCGTGTTGACCATGATCGTGTTGACCATGACTCTAACCATTCCTACCTGATACATTCATCCCCATTCTGTAAAACTGTTTTGACTTCAAATTTTGATATTTCTGAACCTTGGAAAACTGGTTTTGGTTACATAAAACAAACTTATCATTTCGAACACTGCTTTTTAAGCAAACAAGCAAACCAAATCAAAAGTGGTTAATGAAAAGAGGAGTTTGTTTTAGGTTTTTTCCTGTGTTCTAATGATTTGACGGCGCCCAAGTTGTGCCAAATCAATAAACCAATTTATTTATTTATTTATCTCCAACTGCTAAAAATTGCCTCCTTTGGCATAGGTAACAAGCTTCTGAACTTAATATTTTCCTATTTGAATGCTCGCGCAGAACGGGTTAAAATCTCTGATGTTATCTCCAACCCCACGCATGTGAAGAGTGGAGTAATTCAGGGCAGCGTGCTCGGTCCGCTTCTATTTTGCCTCTTTTTCAACGATGTTCCTGATTGTTTTCAGTATGGTAGGCCCCTTATGTACGCCGACGATTAAACAGTTGCCTATCGATATAAACCGGTTGACCGCAACATCATGCTTGAGCTCTTAAAAAAAGGATCTTCAGGCCTTCGCTCAGTGGTGTTGCACATGGCGCCTCTCACTTTCATGGCAAAAGTGCTTCGTTATGGTTATTGGTGACAACCATCAGCTCCACCTAAGCATAGACGGTCACGATCTAAATGTACCTAAAGTTATAAAGGATCTGGGCATATAATATTCTAGAAGTCTTAATCTATCAGAGCACTGCACCCTGATTGTCTCGAAAGCACCCCAAACTACTGGGTTTATTCTCAGAAATTTAAAAACCGTCAACATTAGAATCAGCCTCTATAAAATGTATGCCAGGCCTAGTCTGGAATACAGCGCGTTTCTTTTACGCCTTCTGCACGCTAGTGAACGAAAGAAGATAAAATCAGTCCGGCACTTCTTCACAAAAAGAGTTTACTATACAGAACATTGAAACCTGTCCTACAACCAACGTCGTGAGCTTACAAGCATTGACCCGCTGTGGCTTCGCAGATTACAGAGGCGACTATTTTCACTGTTTAAACTTATAAACAGTCGTACATTTTACCTCCTTACATCTCTGAGCCACCTCGACCACTCTCAGCACACCGGTCATCGAGATGTATTTTTATTTCTTCCTTTGGCACGCACAGGTAGATACCGACAGTTTTTCTCGGTAAACGCTATAGCAATCTGGAATAAGCTACCTAGAAGTATCAAAATTCAGCAAAGCTTTCCCTTGTTTACGCGAACTGTCACTAGTTTTCTACATTCAGGACACCTTCCAAAACTTTTGGTTGCTGACTCTGTGGAAGCTCTCTTCGGTCCTGCTGGCATTCACGGACTCTGAATCTTGTGCCGGACTTCATTCTGAGGGTAATATTGCTGGCTTTGCAGACCTTAATCGGTTTATTTCTCAGTCGACCGCGAAGAGCCGCTCGCCGACATACCTGCTGGTGCAGAATACCGGATCCGTAACACTGAATGGAGAAGCTCTTCACCGGGCACCTGTGTTAACGCGTCCCTGTATATAACTTTAATTACTCAATAAGATGCAGTTTTTTCTCCTGAAAACACCTGAAACAACGATCAGGATTTTTTTCACTGTCAGCTTGACCCTCTACTGCATATATTATTTTGACCTTGCCTGTAAACTGGCAAGTAATAAAAAAATAAAATAAAATAAAATGTACGCGGCCAATGTCAAACGCGAACCTCTTGTATGGTCTGCTGTTCGACAAGTAGAGGTTCGCAATGTCTGCTGTGGATAAGGCAGGTTTGTCATTTCGAACAAGTGATTACAACAACCACAAAGTTTATCATAGAGGCAACCTTAGTTCAAAGAGACTGCCCTTTGCTGTGTGTGTTGTGTGTCTGCGTGATGGCATTTAATTTTAATTACGGAGTCCGCCCTTTACCCCAAAGACTGGTCACGTTACGATGCTTACCCACCTGCGCTCCAACCCTATATGTGCATCCCACCTGCCTGTATATTGTACGCAGAATGCCGCATGTGAAGTGATGAGATTGCCACATGACCGGACGAATGTTTATCAGTCAAGTTTTCGCAGAATTTTCTAAGTTGGCTTAACGAAATTCTGGAGGATGGCCGAATACTAGTGGTTTGCACTTCAAACGTACGGTGTTGTTATACAATCTTTTTGGCGATGTCCGCTTTTAGAATCTATCATAACTGACTCCTTTGGTATATATATCTCGACAACCGATCTAGGTTGTACAGATTCTTCGTGAGTTTAACCAAATAATTTTGTATTTTTTCCATTTCCCATCATTCTATGGTGGTTGTATACAGTTGGTACACCCAAATGAGGAAGCAACCGATTTTGAAATGCTGGACAACCTTTCTAAATTATAGCTGGGTTGTCTATGTTAACGGTCTACTAAGGTAGCCGAACAGCAGTTTTAAAAAGTCCTCCGACTAGAATGTTTACCTACCTAATGCTCTTCCAAGGCGAGGCTGGCGTTCCAAGATATTTTTAACTTCCCCGCGTATCTACCAACATCTTCCCCAATAAGTACTCGTTCCCGATAACACCTATCGATGATGTTATATTTTTTGGCCGCAGACATTGATATAATGTTAAATTGGCTAACGAACGGAAATTTTGGGAACTGAGATCTGCAACGCCTTTTCTGGACATCTTTGTTGTATGTACATCTCACTATGTACTTCCCAAAATTCCGACTTAGCGAACACTCCTACCACTGCTGTGCCATTCTACATCCTTTACAAATACGCTGTTTAATATTACCGGGCGATTTTTTCTTATTCCAAGGATAAATATCTTTGTGGTTTATTAAATTTTAAAACCTCTTAAGCTTAGAATTTTTGTTGGAGGGACGTGGGACCGATTAAGTCACTTAAAGTCACTTTATTGAGGGAAGTAGGCTCTCACACTACAGCTCCCTAGTCACATGCAAAAATATCAACAGTGCAAACGTTTACAGTGATATATCTGACATTTAACTCCCTTACATATCTGAGGCACATCGACCACACTTGGCGCACCAGTCATCGAGATGTATTTTTATTTCTTCCTTTGGCACGCACAATTAGATACCGACAGTTTTTTCGGTAAACGCTATAGCAATCTGGAATAAGCTACCTAGAAGTATCAAAATTCAGCAAAGCTATCCCATGATTACGCGAACTGTCACTAGTTTTCTACATTCAGGACACCTTCCAAAACTTTTGGGTGCTGACTCTGTTGAAGCTCTCTTCGGTTCTGATGGCGTTCATGGACTCAGAATCTTGTGCTGGTCTTCATGCTGAGGGCAATTTCACTGGCTCTGCAGTCCTCAATCGGCTTATTTCTCAGTCAACAGTGAACAGCCGCTCGCCAACATACCTGCTGGTGCAGAATACCGGATCCGTAACACTGAATGGAGAGGTTCTTCACCGGGCACCTGTGTTAACGCGTCCCTTTTAAGAACTTTAATTACTCAATAAGCTGCAGTTTTTTCTCCTGAAAATACCTAAACAACGATCAGGAGTTGTTTTTACTGTCAGTTTGACCCTCTATTGTATATAAATTTTTTGACCTTGCCTGTAAACTGGCAATAAATAAATTAAATTAA
>WEDG01006226.1:0-125019 GCA_017591395.1 Schistocephalus solidus | reverse complement strand
AGTACCCCCTTACACCCCAAATCACACACCTACATTTATGCACGACAGTTCCACCGTCGTAGTCCGACGATGTCAACCGTATGCTCCACAGAAGTATGGTACAGGTACGGTGACTTGTGCGCAAATTAGTTTTAAGTGATAGTAGCACTCTCTCGTCCCTTACTCGCCTGAGTCCGGTGTCATGACAGGGTTAAGAAGACTGGAGGCGGCTTGGGCGTAGGTGAATCATATCACATCATAGCCATAAATGGCAAACTAGGCTTTTCATGCGTCTGTGTCAATGAGAGGCCGCTGTAAGCCACCATCCCTTTTTATTTGTCTCCTTCCGTCTCCTCCGTCTCCCCGTGAGATTTCCTTACGCGGAATCTAACTCGTTGCGTGAATTGATGCATGAATCTTATCAGTTAATGACCTCAAGAAATTCCTACCCCTTCTTGGACGCAGACCTCAACATTAGGCGTTTTGTCCAAGGTGGAGGCCGTGCGTGTAGCGACAGATTTTTCAGGTTGACCACAGTATACTCCATTGTAGACGCTGCGTGGAACTTTGCAGAATACTTCCTTCTACTTTAAACATATAATCCTATCCTACTTGTATTTGGCACTTTTTCAGGTAGCATTCAAGAATTTGAGCCGCACTTTTACTTTAATGATAGGCTCTGCAGGTATTTGGTTTGGACACTTGATTGTAACTGCCCTATGCCTTCCGACTCCTCTCCGCTTACAGATACACATTTGAGGAAGTAATTCAAATGAGTAAATTCGTTCGAATCGGTAGCCTTATTTGTTAGGAAAGGGTGTTTTTGTTCATCGAGGTAGGCTTTTGGCAGCATTCCGTTAATGGTTGCTCTCATCATGAGTATTCACTTCAAGAAATGTTTTAATTTTATTTGATACGCGCAATGTTCCACCGCTCTTACCCTGTACAAAACATCCAGAAATTTCCGTTTATTTTATTAACTTCCCTTTAGAGTGTAAATGTACTTCCTGGAAATTTTTAATTGATTAGGCTGTTAAGTTTTTCTAGTTTCACGACTTTGAGTAAGTGGATGGAGTCAGTGGAATGGTCACTTAGAAATTAACTGTTTGTGAGCGTCTACTAACCATAACCTATGTTGCAACGGGACTTTAGTCTTATGAACTTTACGGACCTCCTAGCATTTTGAGCTCATTTTGTTTTAGGGAAGTTACATTAGCTCCAAACGATTTTTATTACTCATTGTGGCACCTAAACACTTTATCATTCGGCAAAAAATTGGCCTCTGCAGAACCCTTAATTGGATTGGTTCATTTCTTTAACAATAGATAGTATCTTTTCGGTGTGGGCTGCTATCTCATGAAATTTTAACCAAATCCTGAAATGTGTTTCAGATTAGACAATATTAGTTAAGTAGAGTTTTAATATTGATTAGCCTACGGCATAATCATTAGAGATTTCAGTCATTTCTGGATGCTGGCTTTTAACAAGTTTATTTCCAACTGCCTTCAAAAATTTCGTGATAATTAGTATTAAAACTCCACTTAAGTAATATTTTCTAATCGAAAACACATTTCAGTATTTTGGTTAACCTTTTTGAGATAGCACATCTGCTAAAATATATTGAAAACCGCAGTCTGGCCCTCTTTCTGTAGAAGTAGAAATTTATTATCAGTTTTATGAGGTCCTTAACGACTTCGTTTCTTCGTGCAACGGTATTGAATAAGGGATCAAGCAAAGGTAGCTTCGTAAACCACTCTTTATTCTTGATACATAACAACCTACTTAATTAGTTAGAGTAGGTGTATTCCGTCTTTAATATTTCTGCATATCGTTTTCCAACCTCACAGCCTTCTCTTAACCTGCAGGCTGAAGAAACCGAGGGCCTAGAGAAGCTGGAGGAGGAGATCGTGCGCTCGCTTGAACAGAGTTCGCAGTACATTGTAAACGCTTGCCAGACCACGGAGATCAATTTCGGTGAACGTGGCCCCGGTCAGGCAGAACAGCTCGCTGACCAACTTTCCTTCAAGACCGGAGAGCTGGCGAAGTCAGAGTCCACTGCCACTGCTCTAGACAACGAACGGATTCGATTAAAACAAGACTTGCAGAAAATTGAGCAGCTTGAGGGCAAAATAACCCAGGTGACGGCGGTCTGTGTGCCCGACGGATATTGCGGATAGTGAATAGTCCTACAGGGCTTTGACCGACAACATTAACACTCCGTTATTTATCCACCCTCACGTTATCTCGTGCGTTTATTCACAGTTGAGGTATCGTGTTTATTGACTGTCTGTTTGTGGTAAACAAGTCCAGGCTCCTGGCCGCTGATGTTGATAATCATACTTATGTCTGTGCCAGGCGTGTCTGTGACTGGAAGTAAAGGGCGGCCGGCCCCATCAACACCCTCCTGTTCCCCAGCACACCAGCTCACTATTCAATGCTCACCATTGACAGAAACAGATTGTGCTTGCTCTCTCTCTCTAGGATGACTGGCAACATTCTCCGAATCGTACTGCCCCTATTAATTGCGAATCTTTTCTAGTACTCCGTTTGCTAGATCGGTGTCCAGGCACCTGGTAAGGTACTACTCGCACATGGTCCAAAACCGTTTCCTCTGCAAGCTTCAGACGTTGTTATTTACTAGCTAGGCTTCACCGAAGACAGCCCGACCTTCCGCTGCCTGCGCAGGTGATTTTGGTGGTAGTGCAGTACTCTTAGCAGCAACGGTCGTCCCTCCCGCAAGTGTGATAGCCAATCCACTTTCTCGTGGCTTTTGCTATTTGGAATTTATCTTAATTTGTTTGTTAACTAAACTCATTTCCACCTGCAGGAGCTTACCACGTTGAAGAAGAACATTGCAACAATGGAAGTTGAGCTGGAGACCTTTTCCGACCTTGACGCCGTTCGTGAATCTTCTGAGGATAAGCGCAAAGCCGTGAGTTCTATTGGTCTTCTTCATGTCCAAGAATACCTTTTGAAAATAATAGCTCTAAGCACGCACTAGTGATGAGAACTAAAGGCTCATTGGCCCATTGGCCATCATCAGCCAGTCATACCAACCCCAGGTGGTGCCCTATCCAAGGCTCGAACCCGTGACCTTTTGATCAGAAATCCCCCGTTCTAACCACTGAACCACGGGCTTGCTGTTTTGCCAGCATATATCGGGAATATGTACATTCGTTTATGAACGCTCACCGACCTTTTAATGGAACTCACTTGCCAAGCTCTACCTTGGGACTCATTCTCTAGCCCCGCCAGCCGCCTGGTATGTGGCTTCGAAAACGAATTTTCTGACCCTCGGCCCATATTTAAGACAGATCGATCTTCATAATCTGTGTTGACCTCGGGTCCGCTATCGTTCGATCTCAACTGGGGCGTCTAGAGGTGATGACTCACAACGTGCGCAGTTAAAATTCCAGCCAGACATCCTGCCAATGGCCGAAGCAGTGAACGGGAGAAAACTCGTTCAGATAGAGGTCAAACAGGAGGTCACGGTACGCCACTTCCACTTCCTTCTTTGCGTTTGGCAGGCATCTGGTGGATTCTAAATTTGATTGTTTAGAAAAACTTGATTGGGCAGTCAGCTCAACGTATCAGAATTGGTGTGGATTCCATGCGTTACAGTAGACTGGGCTAGTGACTTAACTCAAGTGTAATTAAACTCACGACTCCCAGCTGTCTTCGCTAAGATAGAGTGTCGATTGTACTAAAGCCTTCCTCTTGCTGGCGTGGTTTTAAATCGCATCGTGGCCTCCAAGATTTTCACAATTGGGTCAAATGAATCATTAGAATCTGCCACAACCTCAACGAATCTGATGTTGCACTAAAAAGCATTGTTCGTGATATACATGGCCTAATGCAGAACGGTCGAATACTAACCCTCGCCAAGGATGGGTACCTAACAGTCAGCTGCGCCCCTCAATGCTGCCACATGCATCCACAGAAAATTGGCGAAAACTGTGCCTGGGTTTTTTAGTCTGGGGGGATTCTAGCCTAGCTTTTGCCATTGTCATCGTTGCTTTTGAGGCAGAACACACAGAGTGAACGACCTCGCGTTAGGCAAGATCCCTTAGTGAGACAGCGGGAATGAATAAATTGATATATGAAAATGGCTCACAAAATTACTCCCCCCCCCGAAATGCGGGTTGATCGGCGAGACGGGTAATCTCCCGTGGCGTGGGACCACTCTGGACACCACCAGTTGTCAGCTGTCGTGCGAGTGGATATCACTTAAATGCTGTACGCAGTGAATAATATTCAACGGATAAAAGCGCAGCGAATATGAGGCCTGTCTAGTGTTGGGGGCCTCTCTATCTCTGATACTGCCTCTTCATCCGCCATCCTAAAGTGCGCTAACGTTCGTAAAAGAGCGCTTCACACTTCCAAGCCTATTTTCGGCCTCTTTTCGTGCGGAACTTATGCCATTAACCTCTTGTCTATGCAAGGGAAAGTGAAAACCTCCAACTTCGATCTCTAGGATTCGAGTGTTATAGAAGACCCTCTCAGATCAGGGCTTGCACTGGTTTTATGCGACACAGGATGACAGCCATCAACAACACGGTCGATGCTACACCATGAAACATTGCGATTCGAAGTAACCGTTGCAAGCCTATCCACACTGTACCTTTGCATAAGGAACCAAGATCGTCCTGTTTGGACATAAATAGACGCTCACCGATCGGTAACACTCGTCCCGTTGTGTTTTGGGGCTCACTCTCGAGCCCCGCCAGCAGCCGCACAAGGGCTAATGATATAGGCATGACTGGCTGATGATAGCCAATAAGCCAGAAATTAAAATGTCAGTCTCCCTTGCCTTTGTCGGTCATGTTATCCCCGTCAACTTTTCACTCATGTCTTTCGTCGGAGACACTGCAGCTTAAAAGTAGGGAGTAAGAGGGCTGTTTGGAAAGGATGCATTGTACGGCCGCCTAAATAGGACACAGAAATAGGAACCGCCCACGATACATGTGGCTTTGCGCTACTTTTTACGGAAATTATAGTTAGTATTCAGCTGAGGGTTCGGGTTTGAGGTTAAGATCAGAGTTGAGGTTAGGGTCATGGTAAGGCTAGGGATTCAGGTTATCGTGTTAACTGTAGGGCTTATGTTTAGGGTAGGTAAGGGTTAGAATGAAGGTGACCGTTTAGTTGTATGCTAGGGTTAGTTAGCGTTAAGACACGGCTATATTTACCCTTTCAGAATTTTACCGTAGGCCCAACCATTTTAAGCGGGCAGGGCGGTTTCTCTTCCCATGTCCTGTTTAGGCGATCATACAAGGCATCTCAACCGGTTTTCTAATCAGCGGAACTGTTTCTTTATGCACCTGAGCTTCCTAGCTTTTACAAAAGGCATCGACAAAACAAGCCCCAGTTATAGGGAGTAGGAGGCAAGCATTCAGTTCGGAGGTATCTATACAGGGCTCTGTATGTCGGCGCTAGATCAATATATCTGTTTAAGTTAACGTGTAGCCATAGCTGTCTTATCCCTGTCCTGCATACTCGATCGAGAGTTTCTATAAGTAGGGAAGAAGAGACCTCCGATGAGAACTTAGCTAATCGATATATCAATCTGATGCCAGTATACAGATCCGGACTGGCGTTACTGACGCTTGACTGGTTCCTACTTTTATCTCTGACATTGGACTCCAGTAAGGATACGAAAATTCATATGAATAATGAAACTATTCCGGTTATCGAACACCCTTTTTCCCTACTTATATGTACGCCTGGAATCTGAACATCTGTCTCAAGTCTTCGAGTTTCTAGTCTGACCTAAAATACATTTGTTCGCCCTTTTTCTCCGACTAAATAGTTGCTGAAGGAACAAGAGCGCTATTCGACCCTGCGCAATCAGCTGCATGAGGCAAATCAGCGCCTTTCCAACGAGTACTCCGAGATTCAGTTGCAGCTTTCGTCACAAGACACGCATATTCAGCTCACGGCGCTGGAGAAGAAGCTGGTGCAACACGAGCAGACGGCTTACGCCCTCCGCGAGGCAGTCGCCCTCAAGCAGGAGGAGACTGCTTATGAGGAACTGGCCAATCAGGCCCGTGCACTCGTCGCCGAGTACAATGACATTCTGAAGAGATCCCTTTCTACCAAAATGCCTATCTAAGTCCAACTGACACCGCTTCCCCAGTCCTATACTCACATTCACACACACACACAAACGCGAAGAGTCATGTTTGATGTTTTTTGTTGCATTCTCCACCCCTTGATGTCTGACCCATTTGACTTTTCTTCCTGGCTTTCTGTGGCTACGCCATGAACCGTCTGAACAAGGTGGTAGGGCTTAATTTGCGGCACACAGTACCCATCAGATGAGCTCTGTTTTGTGAAAGGATCACCTGGCTCAGGGTCCCACCAGAATCCGATAATTGGCATCAGCACTGCGTGTGTGGGCTAGGGGTTGGGCAGCTCAGTCCCCTAACCGGATCGCGTAGTAAATGCACTGGACCACCAAGGGGCGCGAATCAGGGTGCGCAGACGTTATTCGGGTTGAGCTCCCATGGAAAATGCCGAACATGGGGAGTGTGGTAGCACGCGTAGGTGCAGGCTCATGCCACACCAGTCACATTTACCATTTATGGCTCTGATTATGGCGTGATGGCACTGTCAGTAGTGCCTTCGGTCGTGCCAGCCACCTGCGCCTGACCCCGCCTCCAGTCTTCTTGACTATGTCTTGACACCGGGCACAGACTGGTAAGGGAAAAGAGAGTGCAGTAGATACAGTGCAAGCCTACTATCACCATGCTATGGAGCGCACGGTTGACCTCATCGGATACAACGGTCGAACTGTCTGGTTGCACATTTTTTTCACCAACAAGTGGGCCATAACTTCGGAGTTTCCATAAGCCGATGTTCAGATCTGATCTATGCTGGTTCAAGTCACCACCAACCGCTGAAGGTCGATAGCAAAGTAGTCAGGAAGTAATGCAGGTCAGAAGTATGAAAGAATTAAAATCATTCTACGTTTTGGTTAAGTCTACACCCAGTTATGGCGTCTGACCATGGGCACTTTGCTTAGGATTCTTCCATTAAGAAGATCCCCGACCTCTCGTTTATTTTCGTGTTCTAATGGCTTCATTGGGGATCGAGACCTAAGGAGCAGCCTGAATTTCACGAAGGTTCTCAAGCGCTACAAACTCTGTTCTTTATCCTTTTCCAACCCCTCACTGTAGACGTGATTGCTGGGTCAAGAATTTTATTCGCCCGACGTTTCAGATTCCACCTCGAACACATCTTCAGAGACAGTATCAACTAGGGTTAATTCATACACAGGTAGTCGCAACATTTGCAGGATGCAGTCGCTATGTTTCTGCATGCCTATGGCAATTAACAGCTCTCCCTTCATCAAGTATGGCTGTCTTCTGGTGCGCTAATTGTTTTTATGGCCAATAGGCTGAAATTTTATCAACCGTGTTGGCGGTTGGCGCGTGATGACTGCTCAGCCACCTCGTTCACAGGCCTTGGTGTTGGAAAATGCGATCGCCTGAGCGCTCCCCGAGTGGCTAATTGCTTTGGCCAGACTGAGTCTCAAAACTGCATATGGTTTGGGAAGGTCATTGCACTTGTTACTAGACTGAGGGCCTGTAAACTATGATTCGAACAACTCGCAGCTCACATGATCATCATCTCACGAGAATTTCAACCTCATCGAACTTTAAGTTCTGACCGGTTCTCGCCGAACGAACCGCGATTTCAGAATTGGCGTCTTTTCTCCACACTGCTGCCGCATGTTCGGCAATTCGCGTCCAGAGCAGCGTTCCAGTTTCTCCGGCGGAGTTGCGTTTATCCACAAATTTAACAGATCCAATAAACAACTCCGGATGTTTCTTGCCACGGCAGTGGGTCCTTTGGTCTAAGTACTTGATGCCTACTGGTTGCCTCCGGTCTGTTTACGACTTCAAATCCAAGTGGTACGAGAAGGCGGATGAGGGCCTCAGAGACGTCTTTGACGTATGGAATTGCTCGCCAATATTTAGGATCGGTGCGATTTTTTTCGGTCATCTCGTTAACGCATGCACCGGCTGCCGAAGTTGCGTGGGTAGCCATTTTTATCTGAACATCCGATGAAGATATCATAATTCGGCAACCTTGTCTTCCGATTCACTGCAGTGCGTCTCAACACACCTGAGTTTGTGGATGATTGAAGTTTAGCACTTGAATCTTACTTGTCACTTTCCTGAACACTTTAGGCCACCACAATCTTTGCGGCAGACGAGGACGCCAAGGAAGGTCAGCTGGTTGTTTTCTTCCCCCTCAACGTCTTTACGGGCATAAAATTTACGAGATACTAGTTAGTCTCAGACAAGTGTCTAACCTGTAGTCTCCTGCTACTTGACACAACTGCAGCTGGAGGAGCCACTGATGATCTGGACCCCTCGCAGCTGTGTTAAACAGCGGCAGAATACCGGTGAAGCACGTGTCTGGGCTTTTAGCTAGTATCTGTGCTGTCAATATGGTATATCATGTAACCCCTTGTGTCACGGGGTGTGTGAGAATGAAACTGCCGATTGTCATTGTTGGCAACGTCACGTCCCAAACGTCGGTCAATCTCACTGGAACGCACATGCGCGAATTTTCTCCTATCAGCAGTGGCTGTAGCCACAATGCTTCCCGGAATTCTTATTGGTCCAACTCCATGAGGCGCGTCTCAACTATTCTTATCTTTCCTCCTTGAAGTTTATTGGACAGAATATTAGCCAAGCTGAACCGGATTTTATAAATACCTGCAGTTTTTCAATGAGAGTGACTTGCAGGTTCTAATTATTTTTTTCGTGACCGATCGTGTTCTCCTTCTCTGCCGTGTTCATGGCTGTTAATGCAGTCAAACATTGATTAAGTTAGTGTTTCTTCTGAGTACCAGGCCAGATCATAACATTCATTACTTCCCAGTTTCGGGGTTCCGCTCTAAGGTTGATGAAAAAGTGCTGAAACAACCAAACAGCACAACCGGTGCCTCAGGAGGACGTGAATGAGTAGAGGTCGTTCCGGTTAAATGCTTGGACTGCTTTTCGGCGGTAGAGTTGGAAATGCCAAGATGCCTGTCCCTACTTTGCCAACTGAGAGCGTGTGTAAAGGGACCCGAGTTAACCTTCTTTGTTACCATTGTCTAGATACGTCATTTTCGTGGGTCCCCACAAAGTTTCTAGACAAGCACTTGTTGATCCAAAAAACATTGGCTAGTGGGTTAATCTAGTTTTACAGACTGTGGGACAGAGAAAGGTTTCTTTAAGACAAGAATCAGATAGAAAATGACACACAGGAAGAAAGGGCGAAAATCCTTGCAACAAGTTCTGAAGCAAGGACTGTTTTATAAGCAGGTGACCTGCTCAACATGGCCTGCAATGCACCCAGGTCTACTTCAGTGCTATGAGGTGAAAATTGACCACAGTCTGTAGCTAAAAAATGGAGCGAAGTTGCACTTCTTGTTCGTAGATAAAATTTGCCTGAAATCTATGCACACTCGGTTTTTTTGCTATCAGTGCTTCTTTGAATTAGACCGTTCATTCCTAGCTTGTCGGAAACTCACAAATCGATCGATTCTGCCTTTACTATCCCCACTGCGAACTTGATTGGCGGATAAGCTTGACCAATGAATCAAACCGAACTTGATTTTACCACTTAGTAGCTCAGGGACGTAATCCATGCAACGGCCATATAAGTATAGTCACGTAATGCGTTCCTCCATCCAAAGGCTCTTACATTTTCCCCAAAAACGCTTGAACTAGAGACGAAATCAAAGGTGATCCCGTGACTACTTGATCGCTCTGGCGGTATGGTAACCGGGTTGGAAGTATCCATGCGTTCAGAGTGCTCCAGAACGCTAATTCTATTGCCACGGCAAGTAATATTTCAGTTTTGGCGTCTGTATCCTCTGTGGACCAGCGTAAGTAGTGTAAAAAGCTCTATTACGTGCTGCAATTCGGTCACATCGGTAGTGGCTGATCATACGTGACCTAGCACGCCCAGAATTACAGCGGGTCTAGCGATACCATCGAAGCAGAATGGGAGTGCTGAGGGGAAGTTAGTCGGCAAAATATTAGTCAAGGCCTGAGAGGGTTACATGGAAATCATCACAAAAGAGAAGAACAGATTCCCCCAACAAATCCTCCAGAGAACTGAGCGAGACATTGACTGTGGGTGCGAGGACGTTCCCGCTCCAAGTGTTCAGATGTATTTATCTTATAGTTCACACTTTTTTGGATTGAACTCAGTGTTTGGTAAGATGGCGAGTCAAGAGTTTGCCAAAATAAAACGGAAATTTTTACCAACACAGACTATGGAAGTGTGAGTGGTCGTCGAACCATCGGCTCACCATGTGTCTCATAGAACAAAATAAAGATTTTCTTACAAGCGATGAGTAGGTTTCCCGTGGTCTAGTAGGCTGCACAGCTGACCAAAGTTTAGAGATTTAAGGTTCGATCCCATCCGAGCATATCTATGGAAACTTCTTGCGCTCAAGTTAAAGGATCGTGCATCTGTCCCTAACTTCTGATTTGAGAGCCTTTAAGTTGTGGATAATCCTGCTTCGACAGATCTGTGGGCAGCATGAAATAGAGGTCCCGTAGACGGCAACTTTATGCGTTGGGACGCAGTCGAAACGCCGAACCCCGAATTCGCACCTGGTGTTCTACCTATGAACCATTTCAGTCAGACCTGCCAGCTGCACCAATTTAAACAGCAGTTCATTTGACTCACTCGTGAAAAACTCAGCGGCCTCGGTGGGATTCGAACCCACGCCAGCGAGGGGAAGGCTTTGGCAGCAAGCTGGGCAAGTAACTTGACTCAGGCGTGATTAAAGTCACGACTCCCGGTTGGGACTCGTAGCTCAATTACCAAGAGCATTAGCTGTACTAAAGCTGACGGGGTTTCGAATCTCACCGAGACCATCGAGTATTTAAAAAGTGGGTCAAATAAATTATTTAAATGTGCCCAAATTCCCCTACTAATTAAATAGCAGTGTTTCTGTCCTGACTTTTAGCGCTAACTCGAGAGATGTGTTTAGTAGTAAATTGCAATTAGAAGCTGCTATGCACAGAAGAGTGGGCTAGTGTGGGTTCAGACAAACCACGAGGAGTTTGTCTGTTTGCAAGATTAAACGATGAAAGGACAGTGAATGAATTGGTCACTTGGCGAAAATCTGTCAAAAGGATAGCAAGTTGAAGTTGTACGGCACCAGAAATCGTTCAAGGTTAGTATTGTCAAACTGTAGTCGCTGGGAGAGAGGAACAAAAGCTATTGATTTGAGTTCAGCCTGTGCTTTCGTTTTGAATACTAAAGTAGCGGTGCTCTGCCGAATACTGGGTTCTCTTACTTACCCCCATGCCCCGGCTCTGTTTAACCCTACCTAAGTAGTTTCAGGCCTAATTTTCTGTAAACACCAAATAATCTTTCCGGCATGTTTAGTGACACAGTCAAGCGTGCGGTCAAGGAATTCAGCTGCACTTCAAACATAAGCTTTGGCTGCTTGCTTTTCAACTTAACGTTTCGCTTGTTGCTTAAGCGAGCAACCTCAGCATGATCAGAAGGAAAGAGGTCCTGGAAGAATGAACAAGTTGGCAGGCACGGGCGAAAAGATATATGAATAGTCATCGAAATCACCATTAGCTGAACGCTGTCTTCGAACCCACACAGGCTCACGGAGGACGCGTAAGAGAGGGGCAACTGGGATGCGGAACACACGCTTGCGATAGCATTGGCTTTGTTGGGAAAAAATATTCCGTGACACGCCCAGCATATTTATGCGCGCAGAACGCAAAGGACGTTAAATTATTACCGATGGCGACATGGGAAGGGTAAGAAGTCCTTCCATGCTTTCAACTTGCACCTAACATTGAGAGGAAAGTATGATCCTCGGTTGCATGTGTATTCCGAGCCCGGAACTATCAGGGTACAATAAGTGCCGAGACTTGGGATGGTTACCAACTGACAATTACAGTCAGACCACGCATTCAGTGCAGTGTGTGTTTGTCCGGAGTGGCCGACTGGTGGTCAGAGTCAGGCTGCAATGGCTCCTTTTTAATGTGGCCTTGATGGCACTCTCATTCCGAGGCAGGTGTGGTGGCGCGCTCATGAGCGGTTCCGACCGCGCTAGTCACCAGCGCCCTCTCTCACCTCCGGTCTTTCATGACTTGGTCACGACAACGGGCTCAGGGATTGGAAGGGGAGAGAGTGCGGTAGCTGCAACACAAGTCTAGTCTCACTATAATCTAACTTACATGTAAGTCCTCTTCCCCATGCTGCCTTGCAGTAGGGCACGCGGTTGATCTCTTCGAAACTGACGGTCGAAGTGTCAAGTCGTCCTTCCGTGTACAAACTAGGCTCACGTGGTACATATAACGGGGGAAACGAACGCAGACGCTCATATGCCCGGGAGATAGTGTAGTATCAACCGAAGTTTCAGCCCACGAACAAATGCGTTGTCTAAAATTTGGCGTTTCGGCAACTAACTTGCACGATGCTCTGAAACCCACCTAGCATAAATAAAAATATCAGCATTACGTCTACGTAAATTGACCTCGTTTTAACGAATCGCCATCCCAAACAGAAAAGGTAAACTTGGCCTGCACAGTTCATAGCATAGAAACCTACCTGGAGGGAAGTCTTTGCTGTGCCAATTTTCAAGAGGAGCGACAGATCCCCGCAAAAGACCATCGTGGAAATGGAGACATGATTGCAGGAAAAAAAGCTTTGTTGGTCTGACTCGAATCCATCAGAGGGTAGTGGGTCGCACAGGTATTGAAGTATCTGGAGGAAGTTGTTATACCACCGTATGCCTGCCGAAATCGGCAGCCACCATATTCATCACAGTCGCACGTAGCACGATACTCGAATAACTGCCCATGATCAGTCTTCTAAAATGCCCGGAAGTCTTCGCAGCCACCGGTCCAATTGCGTATGCTCCTAATTCAGCACACAAAAAAAACTTGCCGTGGATTTCAATAGGATTTACATAGGGCACATTGCTTAGCACTTCTATCCTTGACGAACGCTCACCAATCTTTAACGGAACTCACTTGTCCCTCTCTGCCTTGGGGGCTCATTCTCGAGCCCCGCCAGCAGTCGCAAGGCGGCCATTATTAGTAGTAAAGGCATTTCAAAGATGGCTCTACTACTACTAACCGCTTTGCGGCTGCTGGAGGTGCTCGAGAATGAGCCCCCAAGGCAGAGAGGGACAAGTGAGTTCCGTTAAAGATTGGTGAGCGTTCGTCAACGAACTTCTATCCTCGTCCTACCCTCACCTTTCTCTGTGGGAATTCCTGCGATCGATCACGATGGCATGTTAACAAAATTACTTTGCTTGGTCCAAATATACCACCATAGGATGAGTTGGATGACACCGGCAGGGCTGCGTCCTCTTACCAACTCTGCTGTACCACTGCGGTTTTCAACACACGCCGACGGTGTATGCTGTGGATCCCACATTACGGACCTCAACTCCACCGATGGCTTTGCGGTGTTTTGAGTCATTTTGCAAAAATGGGGCGCACGGTGTTCCATCTAGGTGCAACGGCAGTCAACGTGAGCATTAGAATAAATGAAGGTGGCTTTATTTATTTTCAGTCAGGGACATTTGCCTGGACACAGAAGATGATACAGCTCCCAGCCTAGTGGGTGGTTTCCATCACCTCATGACGAAAGTTGTGTTTAATGGGAAGGCGATGGTAAAAAGCGACTATCACATCAACCCGGCACGTAAGTTATGTCAGGCTTCATTGAAACCTCTAGAGTTGGCGTGCGACTCGTCTTGAAACCAATCTGGGGAAAAAAGCGTCCTTTATACTGATTTGAAGCATGGCCTACGTGCTCAGAAGATAGCCATCACGTGGATGCAGTCGATGGTAGGGTTTACAATTTATTTACCGAATTGTGCCTCAGGTCACGTCTCCAAAGAACGACAGAAACACGATCTGTCGACACTGCCGTTTGAGATGGTTCAGGCATGTGCTCACGCATGTGAGATGTCACCAGCAGCTGCGCCCGCTTCCGCATCAGAAAACTGACCGGCTCGGACAGTGGTCTGATTGTGGGGGTGGAGGAGAGAGTGAAGTCGAGAGCTCAGCGTATTTTCCTCAATATAAACAATCTGACGTGCTTGAAACTATCACGGTGCGCTAAAAGCCGTGGCTTGGAAGAGTGCCAACTGACGGGATAACTCGGACCACCTGGTCAGCCCAATGTGTATTTTGTGTGGAGTGGCGGACTGAGAGTCAGGTTGCAATGGCTCCTTCTTAAATGTGGCCTTTATGGCACCCCCACTCCATGGGATCCGAGCCAGGTGTGGTGGCACGCCCAGGGGCGGCTCTGGCCGCGCCAGCCACCTGCGTCCTCTCCCATCTCCGGTCTTCTTGACTCTGTCTTGACACCGGGCTCAGGTGGGGAGGAGGAGAGAGTGCGGTAGCTGCAGCGCAAGGCTAATATCACTTAAAACTAATTCACGCGCAAGTCACCGTCCCTGCACCACCTGGTGTGGAGCATACGGTGGACCTCGTCGAAATCGACGGTCGAGCTGCCACGCCGAACTGAAAGCAAAATCGAGGGGATCTCATCTCATTGGAACAGGGCACCTAACTGGCGGCGCAGGTTCAGAATCACAAAAAAATGCTCCCACGTGCCCAAACGGTTAGGACTACTGCATACGACAGATGGCAGTTCTGCCGGATATCATGTACACGAAGATCCTTACCCTAGTCAACATATAGCGGTTGGTCCTCAGACAGCATATAAAGTTAGAAACTCAGAGACAAGTCGCTATTTGAACAGAAGTGTCTTGCAGCGAACCCTATGCGAAGCGCACCCAGGCGTTAAAAACGGAAGTGGCACAGAATACATTTGGGAGAAAAGGGTACAAGGAAAGTGATATAAAAGGAGTGATTAAAGCTTGTTAACTGCCGGAGACAGGTAGGTTAGCACTTCGAAGGCGGGTGAGAGGTCGCCGAAGTGGCGGCTCAACCGGCTTGTAGGCACGTATAGGTTCGGGCTTGTGCACAAGTGCACGTCGCAGTTCCTTAATTTCTTCATTCTCACGCTCCTCTTTCTCCTTCCGCATCGCTTCCAGTTTTTTGTCCAGAGAGGCCCGTTTGGCAGCGAGCATGTCCTCGAAGGCGCGTCTCTGGACAGCGCGCTTTCGCGTTTGAAGGTTCGGTGAGGCGGCGGCGGTCAGCGAGATCGGGCGAGGCGAAGGCAGGGGGTCTGGAGGGCCAACAGGCATTGGTTGGGCCCGAAAACTGTTAGCTAATTTGATTCGAGTCTCAAGTTCAGCTGCCACGCGCCGCTCTCTGGATGCAAGAGCGGCTTTATCTCGAGATTCGAATGTAAATGGTTTCGGTTGGGTGATTTTGGGCTATAATTGAAAACGGAAGATCTACAGTTAAGTCCAGAGCGGTCGAAAAGAAAGACTGACTTTAGGAAAGCTCGATAGTGGATCAGAGGGAGACTTGGTTACAGGTAGTCTTGAGGTTGTTTGCGTATTCATGCAGCTAACTTCTTCTACCTTTGATAGTCAACGACAACTGACTTCTGGTGTGTCGCGCCATCATCCAGCCAGCTAATACTTAATAACTGCGGCCAAGGCATGCAGAAAACCAGGTTATCTGATTGGCACAAAATAGCACCCACGCCATCTGCCGAAACAACTTGTAGGCTGTGAATATCTTCGGCCCAACTTATCCGGTGAAAAACACTTACGACCGAATAACATGACCGACAAAGACAAGGGAGGCTGGAATGACCATTTCTGGCTTATGAGATGTCATCAGCCAGCCAAACACAATTTCGGGTGCCACAACACCTGAGGGTTGGATGTGGCTGGCTGATGACGGCTAATAAGCCAGAAATGACCATTCCAGTCTCCCTTGTCGTTGCCGGTCATGTTATTCTGCCTTGGGGAAGCTGGCGGGGCTTGAGATTTAGCCCAAGGCACAACGGGACGAGTGAGTCCTGTAACCCATCGATGAGCGCCTACTTAGCATAGCTGTCACTGAAGCTGGCAACTTCAGTAAATAACAAGGATCAGACTCGGCAAGATGGCAAAGGTCCCTCCTTGGCCCCATTTATGTGGGACTGTGAAGTCCAGATGTAAACGGTTCACTATCCAGGCCTGGTTCCATTGAAACTCGCCAGTTGGGGAGTACTTAATAGCTACTACAGCCATGACGATAAGTTTAGGTAAGGTGCAGGAGCTCGACGATTCAGTGTGATTCCGTCACAACTTATTTCGATTTTGGAGAGCAGCAGTCAGAACAGGACTTGCGAGCTCGGGCCCGAAAGTGCAATAAAATTAAGTAAGAAAACTATATCCTTACACCCGTTAAAAAGCAGTAATATGCGCTGTATTGACACAGTTGCTTCACTATAATTCCAAACTGGTTAAAGCCCAGACACGCGGTTAGTTGACATTCGGCGACGACATAGCGATAGTTCGACCGTCGAAGTCCGACGATGTCCACCGTATGCTCCATGGGAGGGTGGTGCAGGGACGGTGACTTGCGCGTGAATTAGTTTTAAGTGATAGTAGCCTTGCGCTGCAGCTACCACACTCTCTCCTCCCCCCACCTGAGCCCGGTGTCAAGAAGACCGGAGGCGGGAGAGGACGCAGGTGGCTGGCGCGGCCGGGTCACCTAAGTCCTAGCTGCCCCTAGGCGTGCCACCACACCTCCCATGTTCGGCATTTGTTAGCGGAGCGCAACCTGAATAACGCATGCCGTGCCCTGATGTAGCCCCATGTTGGTTTAACGCATTTACCACGTGGCCCGTTTAGGGGGCATAGCACAACACCTAACACAGCACCTCATTATTGAACCTCGCAGACCTGAACCGCAGTATTCTAACTCTTTTAAAAGTCATTTGTGATATCTGGGTCGATCCATCGGGCCCGATCACTTGTGTAAATGCCAGAGTTCCGCTAGGTCAGCTTTCATGTGCCTCTAGATGGTACCTGTGCTGAGAAAGTGCTTAGCAAACTCAGTGAATCGCGTGACACCACGAGCGCAACAACGAGTTCATAGAAACTGTTATGAGCGAGGAGCAAAAGCGGGCCTCCAATCTGCATATAAGGTTGATTCTGGGTCGATGGTGTCCCTGGTTAAAATTCCAACCATGTACGAGTCCCCACTGAGTACCCCACCCTCTGTCACCCGTCAGACACTAACTAAAATCTTCGTACACCAGTTCCAGTTAAGTAGGTTAAACAGCTTTATTCAGTTATCTTCCTTGTTGGTCCTGTCATTAAGTCTAAAGCACAGGAAGATATGTAGGTTAAAACAGCGGGCAGTGAAGTGAGGCAAATACAAAAAAACGCACTCAAGCCCCACATGACTCACCGTCATGGAGGCACGCACACGTACGCCCCTATGGGTAAGGGGAGTGTTCGCTACGGAGGCGGTCGATTGAACGGGCGCTTCGGATCGTCGTGATCGCTAAAACGAGAAAAAGGTGCAAGTGAATGAGATATACAACGCGAACTGGCTCTACTGGACAGCTGGGAAACCACTAAATGATGGAGTATCAGTACCCGACAAAGACATGGGAGACCGGAGTGACTATTTCTGACTTATTAGCCATCATCAGCCAGTCATACACAATCACAAGTGGTAATTGAGTCGAACGCTCTACCAATGCTCCACGAGCTCGTTGTCCTGTCGGTTGCGGTCGGGAATAGCAATGACGAAGTAGCGCTCACCGATCACGTTAAGGAACATGCTTGTCAGGTTGTGCCTTAGGGCTCAAGACAACGAACCCGTGGCGCATTGGTAAGGCGTTCGACTCGATTACTTAAGGTCGCGGGTTCGAATCCCAGGTGGGCTACACTTTGGATTGGGTATGACTGGCTGATGGCGGCTGATAAGGCAGAAATGGCCATTCTGGTGTCCCTTGTGCTTGTCGGTACTCCATCATACGTATATGTTACTAGTCGCTATGCAACTGCATGTGATAGCTCTAGATTCAGCCCCAAGGCACAAAAGGACAAGCATGTTCCGTAGCTTCATCGGTGAGCGCTACTTCATCAAGCCACTAAATGTTCTACCGTAGAAAAAGCGTTCATTGACCGGGTTACGTGCACATGCTCATAGTATTGGGTCTTGGGTTTCAAGCCCGATCTATTGCAGCCAATCGCTTAGTGAGCCGTAATATACATAGGAAGGAGTACCAATAAACGTTATCACAAGATATCCAAACCTGGGGTTGGGTAGGGCTGCCTGACGACGACAAATAAGTCAGAAACGGCCAGTTCAGCCCCTTTGTCTTTATCGGTAGTCCTTCGTGCATACATTATTAAAGTTTCTGCTTAACGATAGTGACCCGTGGGGCAGGGTTCGAAGTCCGAGGGGGTTGGAATGTAAAAGATTTGATACAAAAAGGTGCACAAATAAAAAAAAACTATCAAAAAAACATAAGAAATAAAGGGTCCACAAATATAACGAAACAGGAAGCAACAAAAGTAAACTACTGCAGGACATACCATTGTGGCAGATCTGACACGGATATATGCCTGAGAGGAGGGAGCATTCGGTACAGCAGTTGCCAACTGAGAAGGAACTTCTGATCGACGTGAACGCTGAAATGGTTAACTGGTGGTTGGATATGAGCACAACGGAGAAAAGGGGCGCAGCAAAAAGGATATTTAAGAAATTTGCTGTTTTTCAAGCAGGACAAAAGTAACAAGTAATGAGGGGGGAGGAGGTTGTTAACTTTTCAGTCGCGCATCAGTAAACGACCAAAGGTCAACTGTAGATAGCGCGTTTGGAGCAACGACGCGCTATCGTGGATTAGAGCGCAAGGTCATAGGCTATGTATGGCTGGTTAACGATGGCTAATAAAGCGGAAGTAACCATCCTCCTCAACAGCATCGTTGCCGTAGTTGCTGTCAACACCGCTCGACTACTGAGCGCTCATCATTTATGCCTCCGCTTGTACAGGCTATAAATTGGAACCCCGAAGCAGACGAAATACCGCATCTACTGCTGGGGTCAGGACAGCTAAGTGACTTAGGGGAGCATCAGCCGAAGCCGACGGGGCGTGAGACGCTTTCGTTCGAAGAAAGAACTCGCACCCGAGCTGTGTAGGGGTTCAAGCATGGCTAGCCAGCCGGCGATGAAAAATCCAGACTTTCAGGTCTCTCGAATGGATGCAAAGGTTTCAGTTCCAGGTATTTGTATGAGGCTGGTCAATCACCGGAGCAATTTGTTTATTCATCCGAACTCTTACTGGAGGGGCAGGGGTGCAAGCTAAGCGATGATCAATACCGCAAGCCGGGGGGTAACTGCGCAGACCTCTGTATGCTGGCGTCAGATCGATCGATTTAATTCTCACCAGGTCACTGCAAGTAAATGCCCCCTCTAAAGATGCAGGGAGCGCATAGGAGAATTATAGACGGCGAGACTAACCCCCGTGGAGGCTCGAACACGGAAATCTCCCTGAGAGGAGGGATTGTTCGGTACGGTAGCGGCCAATTGAGGGGGAAGTGCTGATCGGACGGGTCGCTGAAATGATTAACAAACGTCTGGACACATGCACACCGGGCAGAAAAAAATGTGAAACATGGAGACTAATTTAAAAAACAGGCTAGACATTGGCGGACATAGGAAATTACAACTGAGCCACAAGGCAGGACGGTATTGTTAAGTCCTGTAATTCAATAATACAAACTATTCTCCTACGTCTTATAAACAACAAGATGTTCACATAAGGGCACGCGAGGTTTACCAGAAGACGCTGGGTAAATTACTAGATTGGTTTAGTAGACGAAAGATCTTTAGGGGAGTCGTGTTAAGGAGATTCGAGAGTGCATGAGCAAAGTTTTATTAAGTCTAAGTGCGAGGTATAATAGTTGCTGTGGCTGGTGAGACACGTTTCAGAACAGGCGGCGAAGCATAAAGACTGGTCTATGACATAACGTGCGTAGGTTCATGTTACATAGCTGCCGCATCACGGGAACCGCAGACGTCACAAAGCTGGCTGTCTTGACGTGATCTCGGAATCAATTCAGTTATATAACATAGCGCATCCTAACTTCTAAATGAGAGGCCTCACGGTTGTGCAAGGCGATGGTGCTCAGGCCATCTAAGCGGCGTCTGACAGCCCGTTTCTCGTAAATAACGATGGACACCTTTGTGTTGAGTTTGTGAATTAAGATCTCTGATGGATCATGCTAAGGATGCTGCGCAGACGTTTGTGCAATTTTTCGTGAACTGTGTGTTTAAAGCGGAGGCAGAAAGCATGCAGTTAACTTTGCCACCGCCGGCATAGTGGGCTAAGCATCACATGTAGGAACATGCACAGGTCACCTAAGTCAGAATCATGTCATTCGTTGTAGCCTTGTCCATGTAACAGATCCATCGTAAAGTGGCCTCTGGCACTCTCACACATGTGAGATCCGAGTTACTCACGCACACAGCCCCCTTGTGTGAAATCCTGTTGCTTGCGTTAGGGAGGCCAGGTCGTGTATGTGGCAAGCGGCCACCAGGTCACTGGCTACGTCACTCAGTCCGCCCATGCCACGCACCAGTCCACTGACCGGTTCAAACAGTAGCTAGGGCCTCTTAATGGGAATAGAGAGTGAGGTCAACGGCTCAGTGCAGTTCCCACACTAGAAAAAAAATTGACGCGCTTGAAGCTATCACAATGAGCCAAAAGTCGTGGCTAATAAGCTTCCCAACCGACGATTGAACTCAGACCTCACAGTCAGTCAAGTGTGTGTTTGTGTGGAGTGGCTAACTGGTTGACTGGGGTGATAATTAGGAGAGGCACCAAGCTGGTAGCATTAGGTTGCTCCATTTGTCTTATGCAGGTGCTAAATACTCCTGCGACGGCCCTAACCTGGTAGCCAGATTTCACCTGTAGCTCCTCGGAGGTGGGCTCTGCCCAGCGGCCACATCCGGTAACTACCTCGACCGGTGGACTAAACCAGGCAAGGGTGTTCGGTGTTATGTGCGTGTGTGTCCACTCCCGGTATGCCTGACTTCCGAAGCGTCCACTCCCCCATCTCAAAAAGTCCTACAGAGGATGACATGCAAACCCATGGGAGACCAAGGCTAACTCGAGTCGCTCTCCTACTAAAAACGCAACCGTAAGTTTCCACATTAACTAAAGCACTTGCGAGTCACCACTATCTGGTTAATCTCATCGGAAGACGTTTCAACTATTGATTATGATGCTGTGGCAAGTAGACAGGAGAGAGAAACTGTGAGTGGGAAGGCACAGCAAATGAGGTAGGTGCGGGAGTTAAGCTGTGGCATACGGCAGTAATAGGACACCAGTCAATTGGCGAGGTGTGCGTAGACCCTGGGTTCGCAACCGTTACGTTAAACACTGTATCCGGTAGATTATATACTGCAACAGACGAAGCCGCAGGAGTACGACGGTTGAAGTTAGCTAGCCCGAGCTGGGACGAATTTTGTGGTTTCGGGTTGCCTATATCTGGATATAGAGCAGTTTTATCAGCAGTGGCATGCGTGGACATGGGCCGAAAGATGTTAGACATGGACGAATCTGGTGCAAAAGTGTATTAGTAAACTGTGCGGAGGTAAAGCATCTGATCCAGGCTGACAGTACTCCACGGCGTTGTATTGATGGCCTTATTACTAGTTCTGTGATAAACACCGACGTCCCATGACACCAATCCAGGCGAGAAATTGCGCGCTGACAGGAAGGACACAAAGAAAGGAGTTTTTCGTTCGTTACGATGCTCCGCGTCTTCACTGCAGTGTGTCATACTTTACAGACATGTGAAATGGTCATCCAAGACTTGTAGCCAATTCCACGAAATGTGACTGAGATTTTGATAACCTGCCCAAGTTTTCGTGTCGTATAGATGCGGTGTAAGGACTACAGCCCTGTAGATCTTCAATTTAATATAAACGGAATTTTTCGTTTATAGCATACAGAGGAGTGAAACAGGTCGAAAGTCTGGTTCGCTTGGAGGTCCGAACCGTAAGTTTGTTCCCCATTTTTATATTTCTTGGAATAGTGATATAAGGAGAGAAGTTGTTCACGGAAATTGGCGTTGGCGATGACCGGGGCTGTTGGTAGATGTGCATATGCTTGGCAAAGTAAGAGGCTAAGGGATCCAGGTCCAGAAATAACGTTCAGCACACACGTAGTTGCAAAGATGGGGGTTGTCTATCCTAACTTTCGACATGATGAGCGCCATCATGTCATGGTAGAATTGTCTAACCATCGGTATGAACCTGTTCGACATAAAAATTGTTACACGCTTTCCAAAAGCCTATCTCAAGCCCCAGTGTCAAATGGCTTTGTGCAATCTGCAAAGTTAGTGGGGTTTGGACCGCCTTTGCTGGCACTTATCCAACGACTGTTTCGTTATAAATACAACGTTACTTATTGCAAAATACCTCAGGAAACCGCATAGAGTTCGTGAATAATGTAAGTTATTCGGATGTAATCATACGATTTAGGAGAAAACAAGTAAAGACGGTATTAGTAATATTGCTAAGGGAGATTACCTGGCAGTTCTAATAAATTATTTGATTACTGGTATGTTTTTTATAGGGTGGCAACTCTTGCGTCTCTGACGTCTTCAGGGATTTTTACTGTTGCCACATATTCGGAAACGGTGAAGTAAGCTCCACCATGTGTGCACCTAAGGTTCTGGATCAGGAACTGTCACCTCTCCGTCAGTAGGCCTACTACCCCTCAACTAAGGGTCACGACAGAGTTCAGTTCAACGGTAAAAACGGCCAACTGTGCTCCGGAGGAGCCTTTAATGGTATAATGCCACCGCTGCCGAGGTTTTTTGCTTCGAAACGACACCAGAAGCCTCTGGGAGGATGCGTAGCCTAAGATTACTCCCAATGGAACTATCAGTTTGGTCAACATCGGCAAACATCCACCTGAGAGCATGCAGATGTACAGGAAACTCTTCATTCATAACGTCGGAATCTGTAGTTGCCGGAGAATATGCTCTGGATATGTTAGAGAACTTTTTGCTACGGATTTTGAGCTGCATTGTGGTAAGGTGATTGTCCATGAGCTCCCAGAGGAAAGGTGACTTCGTGGAGAACTCGGTTCTGACGACGACCCCGGCATTCGTGGTGATTGCTTAGGATTGTCGCTTCAGTAAGTACACCTTGGCGATTATCCAGTCAGCAATTTTTTTTCGAAGAAAGAAGTCTTGCTGATGACCACAAGTGACCAGAGCTATCTTCCTGTCTGGTAAACTAGCGACTGGGTAATCCAAAAGATAACGGACATTTCAGGTGCAAGGGGACAGGGACATTTGGTGTTTGTGTGTCACATTCAGCAGCTAAGACCAGCAGTGTAAGTGGTATGGACCAGCATTCGATTAGGGCACGCGTAAGTCATAAATACTTGTACTTGGTACGTCAGTGATTAGGTTTGATCTAGGCAGCCTCAATGATGTCGTACGATCCGGAGCAGCAGATCTGGACAGCCAGATGCATTCCCTGCTTTGGCGACCGGTACCAAGTAACGAAGGCCCAAGAATTACCTCAATGTTCTGACGACCTGTGTGAAGACAGATTTTGAGAAGGCTTCACCGACACTCCTAGATGGGCATGGACTTCAAATCGAGGGCAGCCAAACGGATTCCATGATGAGCACTACGAAGAACGCAGCCAAACTAGCTATGTCGTCTTTCTTGGGTGACATTAAATATGTTCATAATGTTATGGAAGCGAGTACAGACCGACTCACTCGGAACTAAGCCGGTATGCTTCACCCAAAGGATGGTCCTCAATCAGAAGTGATCGAGCACCCCTACTGCTAGAGAGGGATAGTTGAAGAGAACAAGGATTAAAAAAACATCACTGGACACCCTGCTGGACGAAGCAATCAGTTGATGCGCCAGATTTCATAGCCTACTTCCAACGATGACGCTCTCGCTCAAGTCTGCTCAGAACAGCATGTTCACAGACCCTATCCATGCCACAGGTTACCCATTCGACATTCTCTATCGGCTCGCGCAAACGCTTTAGGTTTGAGTAAAAAATGAGCCACATCGCGCAGCAATGAAAGCAGACGGGAAATGAAATTTAAACTAACAGGAGGGCGGACAAGAATACTCAGTAAAACTAACAGTTCTTGAGCCCTGAAAAGGCACTCCTGCCTGCAGTCGAATGGAGACGGCGGAAGACTGCGTTGAAGCTTCAGAGGAGTGACGAACCTTGGCAGTGGCAAAACACAATAAAATATATTATATTCTTTAGGCGTGATGATTTTTAAAGTACACTAAGATAAATAATATCTAAAAATGGACTAACTTGCGGAGACATCAAGAAGAGGAAGAAAACAGAATTAGGTGGCGTTACGTCATAAAAGGCTCATCTTTCTTTCGGATATCTTGATTTCTTATAAAATTAGGACATTTGTTGGATAACATGCATGTGGGTGTTGTGATTATCTATGAATAGGTAGGTAATTGAGTTGAAGTTGGCAGTGTAACTAACGAATGCTCAAATATAATATAAGGTGAAGAAACAGTACACTTAGCTCGTGAGCTGAATTCTTAATCAAAAGGCATGAAATAAGACGTACGAGGTGGGAGGGGGCACAATATGCATAAAGGTAGAGCTTAACGTAAGACCATGGCAAATAAATAGCGTGGAAATTTAAAGCACAAACGACGTGGGGCTTGAACCTCACGTTTTGATCTACTACGTTAGAGTATCATCGGTGCTTGTAGAAAACATGCTGACAGAGGCCTAACTTATGCACAAGAGACGGGTTGGACAATTTTGACAGGGTGAAGCCTCTGATCAAGGAGTCCAGTTATAATGAAGGGACGGCTGCTTTAGTAACAATTGACAGTGTCGATGTAATTTTAACGGGGTATAAATGGCTAACCTGGGTAAGCCATCTAGCCAAAATTAACCGTCGTTCTTTAGTCGCGCAGCAACTTCATTCACGTCAATGCCGCTAGTAATGTGTACTCTTGAAGTGGTGCATACTCTCCTTAATGCCCTAGTTGTGTTAGTCTTTTAAAATCTGTGGGATATTTTAATGTTGTTTAACAAGCTTAGAAAATCATTTGAACGGGTATTTAGAAGACACGTTAGGATGAATGTCAAGGAAATAAATGAAAGATACGCAAATGGATTCTTCATCTGGATCGCCTGACCGCTACCGGCCGGCGAATGGACGACGTCATAGGCATCTTAAGTGATTGAAGTAGGTAATAATGGAAACGCAATATTCACGGACAGGGATAACCGAGGTGATGCAAGATGTACATCTCGTAAGTTGGACTTGGTGACTAACATTGCGCACTGTCAACTCTAAGATCGTCGGCAAATACGTAGGCTAGAGGTACCATAGTTGCCCGTACAACCTTGGATCGTTTTGGGAGCATTACATGTCTGGCATGCAGAGCCAATTTGTAGCAGAGAGCAGGTTTCCGTCGGACTGCAAAATCACCTGCACAGATTGATAGGTAAGGAAAGACATAGGTCAGAGGACGATGAGGTAGTTGTTAATTAAGCGAAAGCGAGCCTTCCTCTACCGCAATTATAAGTACTCATTATACCTATTATCAAGTACTGTTTTCCTAAATGGTATAAACTGTTGAAACGAAGGGCCACCTGATGTGCGAGCTGTTATAAGCCAACTGGCGGAGATATAATGATTTGTGTAGGATGTAGGTAGCGGAGGTAACCGTAAGGCGGCAGGTCATGAGACTGAAAAACCCACTGCCATGGTAAGAAGTGTTTTAAGTTGTTTAGCGGGTTTGTTACAGTTTTGAGCAAAGCAACTGGGTGGGAGAAGCTGAAAGACTGTCCCAATTGATGATAGTCGAGCACGCAACAATGGAGAGAAACGACATCAGCTACCAAGTCACCGCACATTCGACGGGACCCGGTCACACATTCAAGTTCGATATGGTCAAACCCCCCGCCAGAAGCGCCAACCGCGCATGCTGCGAGCCTCGTGAGCCATGGTTCCAGGTTCCCAGTGGATCAACGAGCGCAATGGCCTCTGGACCATATTTTGTGCTGACTGCCTACGCCAAGTGAGAAGGTAAGCGGTGCGCAGATTACTACAGCTCCTAGTGCCCAAAACGGCAATTAAGAGGACCGAGAACTCATCCGAGTAGGGAAATTTCGGCCGTAAGTGACTAAACTGGGGGCAATTCGGCAGCATTTGCAGCAGCATGCGATGAATGCGGAAGCCGCTGGTTTCGACCGGCATCCAGACGCAAAGCAACTGCATACAAACAGGAATAGTCAAGTAAAAAACAACTATGTGCGATTAACGGCAATGAGTGCGGGTCGAATAGCAAAAGTGGACAAATTTGTCACTTATAGCGCGTACGCGCCCTAGTTTTTTGGAAAAAAACCAGGTGAGCCAAAAGACCAAGGGCAGAATAGAAAACAGAGGCAAAGAAAAAAATTAAAGGTATTAAAAAGTACCCTTTTAGGAACAGCTCTGTCGAGAATGCTTGCGGCCATCGATACTTATATAAAGTGCAACAATCAAGGAATTCCCGATTGGCTGACAGCGTTGATCCAAATGTGGGACGCTTATCAAGTTTAGGGATTACTGATACTTTCAAACAAACCGACGTTGCTGAGGTTCATCGAGGGTAAAAGTCATCAAATGCAATCTTGACTCATGATCATCTTAAAAGTGTAATATTTTTACTTATGCTCTCAAATTTATTGGATCAAGTAAACCCAGAACTGCGTGGTAGATATTTAGATAAAGGAATGTTTCGTAGACGGAAAGCGTGGTGACTTGGGTCAATGTTTTATTAGAGGATGACTTTTCAAAGCATTTCAAGTAAATCCGAACTGCATACGACAATGCTGTAGTCATCAGAAATCAATTGAGCAGCAGAGGAGGCATCCGGGTGTGGGAAAGTTTGACGGGGAAAATTAATTTTATTGCTCGTTAACAGGCAAGGTCAAAAGAGGTATACAGTAGCGGACCAAGCTGACAGTGAAAAATACTCCTGATTGTTCTTTCAAGTGCTTACAGGATAAAATACTGCAGCTTATTGAGTGATTTAATTTGGGAACGGGGAAGGCTTGAAACAGGTGCACGATGTAGTCCTTCTCCTTTCAGTATTATGGATCCGGTATACTGCACTAGTAGCAGGTATGTCGGTTAACGGTTGCTTGCTGTCACTGATACTGATATTGATACTGAACTGAGGAATATGCCGATTACGGACTGCAAAGACAGTAATATTGCCCTCAGTATGAAGTGTGGCACAGGATTCAGAGTCCACGAACGCCATCAGAACGGACGAGAGCTTCCATCGAGTCAGCATCCAAAACTCGTTGATGGTGTCCTGAATGTATAAAACTAGTAACAGCTCACGTAAACAAGGGAAAGCTTTGCTGAATTTTGATACTTATGGGTAGCTTATTCCAGCTTGCTCTAGCGTTTACCAAACAAAATTGACGGTGGCTAACGGTGCGTGCTAGAGGAAGAAATAAAAAAACATGTCAATGACTGTTGCGCAGAGAGTGATCGAGCTGCCTCAGAGATGTAACGGGGTTAAAGGCACAACTGTTCAAATTTTTAAACGTTAAAAATAGTCATTTCAGTAGTCTGCAACGCCACAACGGGTCGAGGCTTGATAGCTCACATGGTTGTTGGGAGGACAGGTTTCTGTTTTCTTAAGAGAAAACACGTTGTGTAAAGAAGTACTGGACTGATTCTATCTCCTTCTGTTCGCTAGCGTGCTGATTCTTATATTAACGGTTTTGAAATTTCTGCGAATAAAGCCAGTAGTTTGGTGTGCTTTCGAGATAATCAGGGTACGGTGCTCTGAGAGATTAAGACTTCGATAATATGATGTGTCCAGAGGCTGTATAATTCAGGGCACATTTAGGTCGTAACCGTCGTAGCTTAACTGAGGTTGATGGTTGTCGCCAAGAACCATAATGGAGCACTTGTGCCAAAAAAGCGAAAGGCGCCATGTGCAACACCAATGAGTGAAGGCCTGAAGATCCTTTTTTAAGAGCTCAAGCACGATGTTGCGCTTGAGCGGTTTATATAATTAGGCAACTCTTAAATTTTCAGCGTACATAAAGGGCCTACTATACTGAAAACAATCAGGAGCATTGTTGACAAAAAAAACAAAATAGAAGCGGACCGAGCACGCTACCCTGAATAACTCTACTCCTCCCATGTTTGAAGTCTGAGATAACATCGTAAATTTTAACTCGTTTTGTGTGAGCATTTAAATAGGAGTATATGAAGCTCAGAAGCTTGTCGACTTTGACGAAGAAGGCAAGTTTTAGCAGGAGGAGATCATGGTTAACACGATCAAAAGCCTTCGTGAAATTGAAACAAACGATGTAAATTGCAAAACCCTGTCTCTAGATAGTCGCAAATTATCAAGGAAAGAGAGTTGGCAGGTGTCACAAGATCTTTTTTCGATGAATCTTGGTGAACCACGTTAAGAACGTTTTTCTCGCTTAGGTGACGCATCATCTTGCTTCGATCAACTTCTCCTAGAGCTTCGAGTCTTCTGGCAGTGTCCTTATTGGCCTAAAGCCGTCAAATGACGTAGATCGCTCGTGCTTGGGTATAGGCAGAATGTGCGATTCCTTCTATAAAACAGGGAAGGTTTCGCTTTAAAGAGCAAGGTTAAATATCTTATACAGAAGGGACGGAAATATATCATTTGCATCTACCTGTAGAACGCTAACCGGGACGCAATTCGGTCCAGGACATTAAGATTGATGAAAACGATGAATGGCTACGGTCACGTCCCATAGGGTAAAAATTATGGTTTCGAGGACGTTACCAGTCCAAACCCACATGTTTGGGAAGGGAGCGACAGAATGTTCACTAAAAGTTATAGAATAGAAAGCATTGAAGCTATCAGCCATCAACTAAGCGTCAGCTATAGGGTTTCCTAAGGCATCTCGGTGTACGGGGTGCTGCGTTTGTCTCTACGCTTATACTGGGCACAAAAAGAATTTTGCAACATTTAACGAAGGGTTTTCGGATACTTGTACCACATTGGATAGTTGTTTTTTGTCATACGGCCTCTTAGCCTCTTTATAGATTTGTTGGATCAAGGGCAGGACGGAAGTGTCGTTTTGCAGATAAAAACGACGCAGCCTATGGCGAAATGATAAAGGGAGGTAGACTTCATCCTTGACATTAATTATTTTCTTACGGGGAAAAAAACTAAAAATGATTTGACCTAGAACTTGGTACAATGTATCAGTGCAAACATTCACATCCAAACATAGAAAGAAGTTAGTCCAATCGTGATAATGAAGATGTCGTAGTAATTCTCCCTTATTTGCTGACCGGAAATCACGAAAAAAACATTATTTTTGGAAAGAACTATGGTATGGTCAGAATTCCCAAGTGGGTCTAAAGGTGACACTGACAATGGCTGACAACCTCTGCAGAAAATAGGAGCAAGTAGGTTCGATCCTCGGGTGTGAAAATTAACTACGTGGTTCCACATGCCGATATCTGTGGCCTCAAGTGAGTTTTCAAACTTTGCAGGACCGGAAGGTAAAAAACCAAAGCATTTCAGGAAGATTGAAGTCACCTTAAATCAAGCAATACTTCCAGTTTAAGTCAGCTATGGCGTAAAATGCCAGCAAAAGACGAAGATCGTAATCCTCGCTGGCATTGGGGGGGGGGGGCGATAGACACAACCTACGAGTACAAATCGAAGCCATCAGCTCTCTTCTTCCATGGTAAGTTGTTGATAGTCCAACGGCAGAAATATAAGTGATTGCTCAACAAAGATACAGCTTCCTCCCCCGCAGCCCTCGTGTCGATCATTCCAAATGTAAGCGTAACCTAGAATAGAGAGTTCGGAGACGGATACACAGGCTGTTTCCCATTTCCTTGTAACTATTACAATGTCGGGGCGTTAAGCAGACTCCGGAGCAAAGGCATCGTATTAGCTCCGAAACCGAAGAACGGATAAAACGCAAGCTTAATTTTATACTGCGTAATATTCCCAGTTACATATCTGCTTTTGACGGCGCGCGTTTGTTTCTGGAAAGCAGGGGCTTGGGATTCCGAGTCTCGTATGCTAAACGACTCCACTCGCTCAGTCGTAATGCCCCCATATTAGTCACCCTCTTTTCCTTGATATAAGTTGACTTCATACTCTCTAGGAAGGAGATAAGTAGATAATTTTGTCGAAAATGGCATTCCTCGATGCATTTCCCAATGCAGAGAAAACTGAAAAATTTTAAATTGTCAACAAGCAACAGAGAAATGACTACCGCTGTTGCCATGTTTAACAAATCGCCTCCAATTTCATATGCGGCTTCGCCATCTGAATCCCCAGCTAACTCTGCACGGAAACCGACCTTGATTAATCTTTTGGGATCCCAAGAAAACATTACTTCCTTTTTTCATTCTCAAGATGGCAGTACTCCTCCTATTACCATACCCATACCAAGTTTACCAGTTACTCCTGGTAAACCAACGCAGATTTCTAGCTCAAAGACAAGTCTGGCTAAAGTCTCAACCACTCGAAAACCGCAAAAATTTAGCCTCTCCACGAAAACTTCTCCGTTACGATCGCCTATTTCTCCCAAAACATCCCCATCCCAACAACATTGAATTTCCAGCTATCACCCAGACCTCATACTGAGGCCGATAAACGAAACAAACAAGCATTCTCGCCCAAAAATAGTGCTTCTGTGCCACTCACAACAGTGCATCCCCACCCCGCAGCCAATTTTATCTACGGTCGTTTCCCCAGTTGTCTCTCAATACGAAGGGTCCTGCTGGACTACTAGACTCACCTGACCTTCTGTGTCACCTAATAGTAATACTTTGCAGTATTCTGTCCAGGGATTTCCCGGTCATGCCCCAATAGCTAGCAGTTGTGCTCAGTTCCCCTGTCTGTCATTTCCACCTCCATATTTTACTCCGCTTCATCCACATCAGGCGCGTATGAACCCACCTTTTTTCCAGTACAGGGCGGGAGCACCCACCCCCTTTGTTCAGTGGCCCGTGAACCACTGGATGAATTAGCCGCTCTTCCTTAAAAACAACCACCTTGCCAACTTAAACTGTTCGTTCTAACTGCCAGATACTTGCCCAATAAAATGCCCCTGCTTCAGACTTTAGTCTTTGTCCACTGTCCAGATATCGTTATAGTAACTGAAACAAGGGCAACACCTTCCGTAGCCGACCCGAACTCTCTCTTATAGGTTATAATTGTACTCGAAATGCTCGCCGTGACAGTCGTGGTGGAGGAAGCTCTATCTATAATAAACAAGCGCTGGAATTTCGGACCTTAGATCATCCACAATTTACTGCGGTTGACGAGAGCTGCTGGCTTTAAATAAACCTTAAAAAATAGGAACTCATTATTCATTGGCTGTGTCTATTGCCCACCCAATACCAGTGAGGATTTCGATCTTTGTCTCTCACAAGCATTCCATGCCGCAGTTGACTAAAATTTTAAGTATTGCTTAATTGCAAGTGATTTCAACCTTCCTGACATTCGCTGGTTTCCGGTCCCCTCCGGCCCCATAACGTTCGAGGACTTTCTCGAGGCCGTAGATATTGGCATGTGGACCCAGGTTCAGTTCAGCTCAGTGTATTTGAGGAAAATAGGCTTACGCCTATGAAATCCCTATTTGTTACATAAAAGTAGCAAGAATAAGAAGCAAATTAAAGAAGTAACAGTCAAGTGAATGCAGGCAGGTTTACGTGGTACACTGATATTGTTAAGGTTAAGTAGTCACATAGTCTTCGTGGTACTGTAACATATGTATGTCAAGCCGATGTTTGAATGTATGCACAGACTGGGACATAACAATCGCTTCAGGTAGGTTATTCCACGGTTCCACGACATGGTTGGTGAAAAAAATACTTCCTCACATCCAATCTTACTTGGGGGCACACTTAGTTTGAATGGATGACCTCGGTGATTTTTTTCGTAGTGGCAAGTTAGAAAAAAAGTCCTCACATAGGAGGGCGCAATCCATGCCACGCACGATACGGAAGGTTTGTATCAAGTCTCCGCGCAACTGCCTATAACTCAGAGGATAGAGCTTTAGGTTATTTAGACGAATCTCATATGGCAGTTCAGCTTGACCTCTTACTAATTTTTGTGGCTCGCCGCTGCACCCTTTCGAGCATGTTGTAGTCCTGTTGGGTCCACGGCCGCCAGGCTTCGATCGCATATTCAAGATGTGGCCTTACAAACGTACCAAAGACTTTTAGAAAAGCAGCCTTCGTCGAAAACTTTAAATGCCCGCTTGCTAGCGTACAGTATTGAATTGGCGGATTTAGCTGCCTTGGAACATTGCGTAGAAGGCTTCAGCTTGTCTTTCATCCGAACTCCAAGATCCTTCTGTGTGTGTGCTTCTCGAAGTGGCAAACCATTCAAATAGTAGGGTCGCATATCAGTGACGTGTTTTCGATTTCCCAGACGTAGCAGGGTGCATTTGTTTGAGTTGAAGGACAAGAGCCATTTGCGGGACCACTCGTCCAATCGACGAAGATTTTCTTGGAAATTGTCTGCATCAGCAGCATTGTGGATAACTTTCCAGATTTTTATATCGTCCGCAAACATAGCAAAGTTACAGTCCAATTCCTGTACACAATCATTAATGAACAAGAGAAATAGGATCGGTCCGAGCACTGAACCTTGTGGGACTCCACTCTTGATGACTGTGCGCTTTTATCGCGATCCGCCTACGCAGACCACTTGGGAACGACCGACGAGAAAATTCTTGATCCACGTTAGAAGTTTGCCACCAATGCCGAACATTCTCAACTTGTGAAGGAGACGCTGGTGTGGAACACTATCGAAGGCCTTCTGGAAATCAATGTAGGCCATATGCACAGTGTCTTTGCATTGAGCGCTTTTGTCCAGCTTTGCATCGTATAAAGTAAGTTCGTAACACACGATCTTCCCCTACGAAAGCATAATTGTGCAGTCGATAAGAGGTTACGGGTTTCTAAATAAATCATCAATTCCTTTTTGACAACCTTCTCCATAACCTTGCAACAGATTGTTAACTTCCCTACCCGAGGATCAAGCATACTTGATCTCATCTTCTGCAGAGGTTGCCTGCCTTTGGCAGTGTCATCATTAGACCCACTTGGGAGCTCAGACCATGATATCGTTGTTTCTACACTACAAATCGCAACCGATGAAACGCTTTCCAAAAATAAAGCTTTTTCTTTGATTTTCGATTAGCGCTTTCGACAGAATTATTGATACATCTTAACTTACACGACGGGTCTAATGTCTTTATGTGTCAGGATGTGAACACCTGTACTGGTATGCTTTAAGAAGTTTAAGATCCACTTATTTCTCGTTTTGTTGCCCGTAAGAATTAATTAATGTCACGGATGAGGTTTATCTTCCTTTATCTTTTCGCCGTAGGTTGCGTTAACTCTCTCGTCGATTCCATTTGCAAAATGACATTTCCGTTCTGCCCTTGATTCACCGTATTTTTGAGCAGGCCAAGAGGCTAACCGAAGAAAAAGGGCTAGCCGAAGAGGTCATATAGGTCGAAAACCATTCGTTAAATGTAGCGAAACTTTTTTCATGCGCAATAAGAACCAATAGTAAAACATGGCATCCCGTACTACTGGACTCCGTTGGCAATCTTGTATTTGATGACAAATTGACGGCTGATAGTTTTAACGTTTTCTTGTCCAGAACATTTATTGAAAATTCAACCGCTCCCCCTCCACCCATCCAGGTTTGAACCGGTGCCGTCCTCGAGACCATAACTTTTACCCTCTGGGACGTAACCGTAGCCATTCGACGTTTTCGTCAATCTTATAGTCCTGGACCAGATGGCGTACCGATCATTATTATAAAGGCGGATGCTAATGATATTTTCCCGTCACTTCTATTTAAGATATTGAATCTAGCTCTTGAAAGTGAAACCTTTCCCAGTGTATGGAAGGAATCGCACATTCTACCTATCCCCAAACACGGCCAATCTACGTAATTTGACGTTTTTAGGCCAATCAACCTACTGCCCACAGCTTCGAAAATCCTGGAGGCCTTGATCAAAGATAAGATGACGTATCATTTAACTGAGAATAACCTATTGAGTGCAGCCCAGCATGGGTTCCTCAAAACAAGGTCTTGTGACACATGTCAGCTCTCTTTCTTTGATCATTTTCTACAATCTAGGGATAATGGCCTTGCACTTTACATAGTCTATTTCGATTTCACCAGGGCTTTCGATCGTGTTGACCATGCCCTTCTTCCCCTGAAACTCTCCTCTTTCGGTATATGTGGTTAACTTCTGAGCTTGATATCTTCTTACATGAGCTCTCGTACACAACATGTTAAGATCTACAATGCTATCTCAAACTGGGCACATGTGAGGAGTGGAGTTATTCAGGGTAGTGTGCTAGGCCCGCTTTTATTTTGTCTTTTTGTAAATGATGTGCCAGATTTTTTTCGAAATGGTAGGCCCTTTATGTATGCCGATGATTTAAAAGTTCCCTATCGATACAAGCCGGCAGATCGCGACACCTTGCTTGATCTATTAAAAAATGATCTCGAGGCCTTTGCCCAGTGGTGCTGCACATGGCGCCTTTCCCTTTCTTTGCACAAATGTTCCGTTATGGTTGTCGGTGACAACCATCAGCCTCATCTAAGCATAGATGGCCACGATATAAATGTACCTGGTGTTGTTAATGACCTAGGCATATCATATTCCAACGGTCTCAATCTTTCCGAGCATTGCGCCCTGATTGTCTCCAAAGCACTCAGAACTGCCGGGTTTATTTTCCGAAATTTTAAAACTATTGATATTAGACTCCGCCTTTATAAAATGTACGTTAGACCTGGCCTGGAATACTGCTCGTTTCTATTTAGTCTTCTGCGCGCTAGCGAACGAAAGAAAATAGAATCGGTCCAGCACTTCTTCACGAAAATAATTTTATCGTTGGAGCACCGTAATCTGTCGTATCAAGAACGTTGTGGGCTTGTAAACATTGATCTTTTATGGTTTCGCCGAGTGCAGAAGGGACTCTTTTTGCTGTTTAAGCTTTTGAATAGTCGTACATTTAATCCTCTTACCACTGTGAGGCAGCTTGACCATCCTCGGCGAAGCAGTCATCGCAATGTCTTTTTATTTCTTCCATTAGCTCGCACAGTTAAGTATCGACGGTTCTTTTCGGTAAACGTCATGGCCATGTGGAATAAACTTCCCCATAATATAAACATCCAGCGGAGTTATTCTTTGTTTAAGAAAAATATTACTATTTTTGCATTCAGAACAGTTTCCAAGAATTCTGTGCACCGACACGGTAGAAACTGTTTTCCTGTTCGACGGAGTGCGCGGCATCTGAACCCGATCCCAGGTGTTACCTTGAGGGACACGGCACCATCTCTGCAGCCTGCACCCGTTGACTTCTTCGGCAGACAGTGAGCAACCGTACACGGATGCTTTCTTGCCTGGGCAGAATCCCGGTTCCTAGCAAAGACAGAGAGACTGCATACAGACTGCAATTGTGTTACCCCTTCCCTGATCTTAATTGCTATCATCCTTACAGGCGGCAGGAGTTTTTTTCACTGCCAGCCTCTACCCACTGAATATTTCATCTGAAAATGTCTGTAAACCGGCATTAAATACAACAAGTATTATTATTATTATTATTATTATTATTATTATAATTAAGCAGAGATCTGGCATTTAAGACTAATATTTAAAGCAGAAACATTTTTGGTTTCTGAAACGGTACAGTACGGCTCTCAGAGTGACTGTCTTCAGCAAAAGAAATGCTCTTTTGACTTGAACTATTTGCTCATTTCTTATTTGGAGATGTGCCTCGCCATTGGTCCTTCATGTTTCCAGTTCTATTATTAATTGTGTCATCTTCATTCGTTCTTTCAGTCCGTATTCCGATGGAAAAACTTCAGAATGCAGACCACTTAGGGATGGTTTTCTCTGTAGCAGGAGCTGTACCTGTGCTTCGTTTTCCAAGATTATTTTAGAGGTCATGGTTGAGGATTTGAATCAGGTGCAGACAGAGACTTTCCTATTTTTTATGCCTTGAGAATGTTGATAGACTCGTCGTCCGTTAGCAACGTTTTGCATAGAGTTTGAAGGAGATCCAGGTAATTTTTAACTCGCTCCTTTGTTCTTATTGACTCTAACTCTGGGACCTGAATGAAGTTGGCACACCGTAAGGTGTCAAATTTACCCAATCTACTGTAGGTATATAGAAATCTCCAGCAATAAGCGCCTCCGGATGACTTGCTACTTCCTCGATCAAATGAAGGAGTGACTCATCAGCTGCACTTTGAATGTTTGGTGGTCTGTAGATCGTTAAGAATTAAAGGTTTTGTGAACAAATCTTTTTATCTTTATTCAGAGAAATTCATATTCATGGAAGATGGCATGCACTCGTTCGGCTGCTGAGATTCCTGTCCTTACGTGTAAACCTACTCTACCTCCCTGTCTTTATTATCGGTCTCTTTGAAAGTGCTGGTATCCATCTATTGAAACCTCGCTATCTGCGATTTAAGTTTTGAGCCACGTTTCCATAATGGCAATGATATCGGGGTTTAATCTGAGACTTTGGCGTTCATTTTGTCTACTTTCAAAAGGAGACTCTGATCATTGGTGTACAAACATCCCAATTTAGACTGAGTTACTCCTCCATATAGACCGTCAAATAGTCCAGAGCAATGTGTCCTTCATGTGGCCAAAACCTGTAAAAATGAGTGCTGGGTCTCCCAAACGAATTGATCATTGAACGTCCTCTCCGCAAATGTACAAAGCCTGTTCAGCAAGCTTAACGGACTTTAAAACGTAGTGGGTGAAATTAAACCAGACATTTTGGATTTTACTAAAACGTAGCTTTCTGAAGAAATTGCTGATTCATTAATATCACTTAGAGGATATCAGCACTTCGGGAGAGACAGACCAAGTCGAGGAAGAGGAGTCAAAGTTTATGTCACTCGCAAGCTGACCAGTACGTCTGAAATACACTTTCTATTTCGTGATGTGGAACACTTAAGCATAAGTATTTCTGCTAATTTTTCCAAACCACTGACGAGATCAGTTGTGTACCGTTCACTTTATCAGACTTACGAGCAGGATCTTTTTCTCATAACGGAACTGTACAAAAACAGCGAGAAGAAAGATGTCATAATTGTTGAGGATTTTAACGCTCCTGATATTGACTGGAAAACATGGATTGTGCAGGGAATGCCAGATAACGTCAACCACAATCTACTCCTCTTCCTCGACTTGGTCTATGTCTCCCGAAGTTCTGATATCTTCTTAGTGATAGTTCTGAATCAGCAATGTCTGCAGAAAGCCACGTTTCAGTAAAATCCATAATGTCTGGTTTAATTTCACTCACTACGTACAGTTTATTATCGTTGATTCTTTTCGGTAAATGCCATAACCATGTGGAATAAACTACCCCATAATATAAAAATCAAGTGAAGTTATTCTTTTTAAAGATAACTATTACTCGTTTTTTGCATTCAGAACAGTTTCCAAGAATTCGGGGCGCTATAACTATTATTATTATTATTATTATTATTATTATTATTATTATTATAACGCTAGAATCTGTTTTCCTGTTCGACGGAGTGCGTGGCATCTGAACCCGATCCCAGGTGTTACCTTGAGGGATACGGCACCGTCTCTGCAGCCTGCACCCGTTGACTTCTTCGGCAGACAGTGAGCAACCGTCCACGGATGCACTTTGCCTGGGGCAGAATCCCGGTTCCTAACAAATACAGAGAGACTGTAAACAGACTGCAGTTGTGTTAGCCCTTCCCTGATCTGAACTGCTATAATCCTTAAATGCGGCAGTTTTTTCTCCTGAATAACACAAAGATAGAAAAAACACTTATAATGATATATATTCAGGAGATTTTTTTAACTGCCAGCCTGATGCCCACTTAATATTTCATCTGACAATGCCTGTTAACCGTCTAGCATGTTGAACAAGCTTTGTACATTTGAGGTGAGGACTTTAAATGATCAATTCGTCTGGGAGACCCAGCACTCATTTTTACAGGTTTTGGCCATAGAAAAGACACATTGATCTGGACTATTTGACCGTGTTTGATTTACAACCGTTTCTCCCCTCTCTCAATCCTTTCCCTCAATCAAATAAAGAACAATATTACTATTACAATATTACTATTACTATACTATCATGGTATAACTAACACAAAGTGGATAATTGCTGCACCATGTGAACAGCCATATGAACAGCAGAAATGAGTCGTATGGTAGGCATATCCGATTCATCAAAAATCTTTGGAATACACGGTGACGAGGAAAGAAGCAGTGAAAAAACTCCTATGGCTTAATAGGGGTAAAGTTCGGTGAGCCGCCAATTTAAAAAAAAACTAGGAGAAAAAACTGCTTCTCTAAAAAAATAAAAGCTACAGTTGATGGGATTGGTACGATGCAATGGGGTAGTACCGTGATGTTGCTGACAACGTATGCGTGCTCGGAATGCTCCTTTTCTGATGAAAGATATTATAACAGCAAGAGCTACTGTTTATAACCACCATGGAGGTGACAAAGGAGAAACTCATCGCAGACAGCAGGGTCGAAACGAAGAGAGGAAAGTAAAGATCATGAGATCATCACCGAGATACGACCTTGCTGACTGCATAGTCCACCAACAAACAGGCAAAATTTCAGAGCCCGCCACGATCATCAAATGATCCTGGAGAATATCTTCGGGATTGCAAAATCAGAGGAATGTACCAAGGTTGTGAATATATGGCGATGATATTTGAAAAGGAGAGGACGAAAAAGTGTCTGCACCGATTAAGTCTGCAGAAGATCATGGAAAAATATTAAGTAACCAATACAATGTCAAGAGAACGGCCTCAAATATCGGGAGGAACCACTTCAAAATCGAAAATTTGCGAGTTTTGAAAGGAAACAGACAACAAGGACTTTATATATTCCCTAGGTAAATGTTTGCATAATTATATTTTGCAAATTGCTAATGACGACGACAACCTGAATTTGAGTTGAAGACTATTCCAGACGAAAGCATATTTGGAGACAAAAAACTGGGAACGGTTATTTGTGGAGCTAAGGGATGGTGAAATGATCATGGTGGGATTACGAGTGGCTTAAGGTTGATCTACTGGAGTGAGGGCGTTAATTCGTGGGATATTTGGGCTAGAGTTAACGCGAATCAGGAAGCAGACACCGGCTTCGAGTCTTCTAACCCATAGAAATTTTATGTTTGCTAACTTGCCTCTATCCGTATAAGATATACTGGATCCAGGAAGAGAAAATAGACTTCGAATTCCTTTGTAGTCTCATTTTCAGCTGTTTTATCGGTACGCAGTCCGGCTGAAAAAAATACTTGTTTGTGTGCTGCCTGGGTTTTTTGTTTTCTTAAATTATTTTAAGAGGCATTGAAAATGTTCTCATGTCGCGGCTGAGGTATGCTTTGCCTAGTCATAAAGCTTTTTGCACGGTGAAAATTTGTCCCCTTACTTCAGGACTGCCCGAGTATATTCATGAAGAAGATAAATAAATAAAATAAATTAATTGCATATTAAAGGCCCAGAGGGCCCCATCATTACAAACTTAGTATCGTGGTTTAAATAAATACAAAGTGGATAATTGCTGCAATATGTGAGCAGCCATATGAACAGCAGAAATGAGTAGTGTGGTAGGCATTTTCGATTAACAACGTTTTGTCATTTTTAAAACAATAGTCAACAATCTTTGACGTATACGGTGAACTAGAAACGAAAAAATATAAACAACTCCTACGTTAAAATCGGGGGTGGAGTTCGGCGAGCCGCCAATTAAAAAAAGTAGGAGAAAAAACTGCTTCTCAAAAGATTTAAAAGCAAAAGTTGATAAGATCGGTACATTGCAATGGGATAGTATTGTGATGTTGCTGACAACGTATGAGGGTTCAGAACGCTCCTTGTCGGGTGAGAGATAATATAACAGTCAGAGCTTCTGTTTATAACCACCATGGAGGTGAGAAAGGAGGAACTCTTCGTAGACAACAGGGTCGAAACGAAGAAGGGACAGTAGAGGTCACGAGATAATTACTGAGATGTGACCTTGCCGACTGCATAGTCCACCACCAAAGAGGCGAAACCATCAGCACCCGCCTCGAGCATAAACTGAACCTTGAAACCATCGTCAGGGTTGCAAAATCGGAGGAAAGTATCAAGGTTGTTAAGAGTTGGCGATGCTAGTTTAAAAGGAGGCAACGCAAAAAGGAATTTAAAGATTGACTCTGCTGAGGATGTTGGAAATATATTAAGAGAACAATATAATATCAAGTGAGCTGCCTCAAATAATAGGAGGATCCTTTTCAAAATCCAAAAATTGCGAGTTTGGGAAGGAAACAGACAATAAGGACTTTATTTCTCCGGAAGTTAAATTTTGCGTAATTTGGTTTTGAAAATAGATAACGTAAACGACCACCTAATTTGCAGTGGAAGATTTTTCCATATGAAAGCATATTTGGAGGCAAAAAACTGAGAACGGTAAGTTGTGGAGCTAAGGGGTGGTGAAATGATCATGGAGGAATTACGAGTGGCATAGGGTCGATCTACCGGAGTAAGAGCGTTAATTCGTGGGAGATTTGGGCTAGAGTTAACGCGAAACAGGAAGCAGAGACCGGCTTCGAGTCTTCTAACCCATAGAAATTTAATTTTTGCTAACTGGCATCTATCCGTATAAGAGATACTGGATCCAGGAAGAGAAAATAGTCTTCGAGTAAAAACCCTCTGAACTTTTTCAATCTTACTGCGGTCAGAGGCGTTCATCAGCCCAAAGGGGGACAGCAGTATTCTAGGATAGGAAGAACAAACATGCGGTACAGGTCTAACTTTATTTCCGGAAGGAAGAAATTATGCGATATAAAACCACATATCTGTGCAGCCTTTGCAGAAATTCGATCTGCATGAGGCGATAATGCTAGCTTGTTCGTGTAACTTAGACCTAAGTCTTTTATGGTTGATTTTTCTAAAAGTGTACTATTTTGAAATACGATGGGTCCAGGAAGCTTAGCGGGGCCAAAACACATAAAACTACTCTTGGATGGAGACAATTCCATCTGCCAAGTACAGCTCCAACGTCAGAGCATAAGTAGATCAGTGTTGATTTTATCCACGCAACTATTGACAGTGTCTTTAGAAAATGAATAAATGCACTTGAGATCGTCAGCGTAAACAAAAGTTTGTGAATTTGTGAGTAAAGCTGAAATTTCGTTTATGTACAGAATAAAGAATAGGGGACCTAGAACCGTGCCTTGAAAAACGCCACTCGTGATCGGTTGAGGCTTCGAGTTGCTATTACCTACTAAGACCTTCTGGCTGCGGTTAGACAAGTAGGAACCAATGAAGTCAAGGAGAGGAGGCCGGATGCCGAGGGCTTCCAGTTTCACCAGAAGACGTTTGTGTGGTACCTTGTCAAAGGCTTTGCTCAGGTCAAAGTAGATCACAACCACTGTCTGCTGCTCATTACGAAGGGAAATGACGAGGTATAGAAAAGCTAAAAGACACACTCCGCATGATCTTCCAGGTAGAAAACTATTTTGCGAGTCACTTTAGAGCTTATTTTGAAGGCAAAAGTCGAGAATTTGATTAAAAATAATTTTTACAAGAAGCTTTGCTAGAGATTGGGTTTGTGAACGCCTTGATAATTATTTACGTCCAAAGGATATCCTGACTTGAAGACAGGAAGAATAACAGATGTCTTCCATGAGTCAGGAAAGAATCCTTTTAAAAGATAAACTGAGAATATATGACAAAGAAATCAGGGGAAGCTCAGCACTCTCTTAATAACTGAGTTTGGAATGTCGTCAGTCCCCGAAGAGTTCACGTTTTTTAGATGAATTATTTGCTTACGAATTATTTCTAAGGAGAAATCAATGGTGCTGATAACATTCGATGATGATGCCTGAAACGTCGGAGACGGTTCAGATGCCATCGTAAGAGGATTTGCAAAGAACGCACGAAACAGTTCTGCCTTGTCAGAGTCTTCGAGAACGAAGTTCTTGTCTTCGTTTAGTAATGGAGGAATTTCATTACCTCGTTTGGAGGATGATCGGTGGCGGAACAGCTGAGCTACAAATTTTGCAGAGTTAGGCGCACTGAGTGCGCAAGATTCCCTCTGTCTGTCACGTGCAAGACGAATCTTAGAGGCTAATTCAAAAAACCTCTACGATCCTTAGATTAACAGATAACGAACTAGTATACTGATCTCTCAACTGCTTTCTCACTTTCTTTAGTCGTGGCAAAAGAATTTGAGGAACGAGAGATTCCGAAACGTAGGGCTTGACTATTTTGGTTGACAAAATTTCCAGGATGTTATTTGAAACGAATGACATGAAATCCCAAAGACTTGCTGCATAGTTCATGGAGAAAAGATGCTGAGAGTCCAATGAGTCCTAAAGATATTAATTAAGCTCATATCTGCGAGGTCAAAAGCATGATAGGTACAAATGGCGCTAGCCTTTTTCGATGAAACAATCGGAAGGCAACAGTGAATTAGTGTATTGTCACTTTGGAAGGGGCCCTGCATAAAACCAACGAAGAGGGAAGCAATGTCGTTTGTGAAAATCAGGTCTAAAATATGCTTGTCTCTCGTTGAAGAACGGACAAGATGGGACCAATTAGAAAAATTAATGGCATCGAGGAAAGGCTGAAATCTGGGTGGACAAAAGTTTAAAATCCAGTCAATGTCAGGAAAATTAAAATCGCCAGCGATTATTTGAATGTTAAAATTGAACTCCGAAACCAATTTAAAAATTTCACAAAGTTTTGCATCACCATCAGATGATGAATTAGGCGGGTTGTAAATACATCCGAGAATCACCTTTTGCCGGGGTGGCAGGATAATGGATGCGAAGTAGTTATTACCAGAGAATGACGTACTATCTAGATAAAATGGGAAAAGCTTAAATAAAGCTTCAATATAGAGAAGACAACCACCACCACGCTTGCTAATGCGGTCTTGACGGTAGAGATCATACTGGTCTATGCCAAGCAGAGAGTAGGAAATTAAGGGATGGGTTCAAGATTCAGTTACACATAAACATCGGACATTAACTTGAAAACAACGGCTCTTATTTGGGCCATCTTATTTATAACAGATCTAGCATTAGGTAATATGATATCTAGCGTAGTTCGAGTATCCAAACTAGGGTTATCGTTATTTAACTTCGAAAGCTATAAAGTGCTTATTGTCTGTTTCCATCCCAAACTCGCAAATTTTGATTTTGAAATGGGTCCTCCTGTTATTTGAGGCAGTTCCCTTGGATAATATATTGGTTTCTTTAAATGTTTCTGTCATCCTCTACAGAGTCAATCTTCGCATTCACTTTTTCGTCCCCTTCTTTTTAACTATCATCGCCAACTCTTGACAACCTTGATACTTTCTTCCGATTTTTCAACCCTGACGATGGTCTTCGGGATCTGTTGATGATCGTGGCGGGTTCTGAAGTTTAGCCTCTTTGTTGGTGGACTATGCAGTCAGCAAGGTCGCAGCTCGGTAATGATCTCGTGACCTCTTCTTTCCCCCTTCGTTTCGACCCTGGTGTCCACGAGGAGTTCCTTCTCTCTCACCTCCACTGGTGTTTATTAACAGTAACTGTGACTGCTATTTTATCTTTCACACGACAAGGAGCGTTCCGAACCATCATACGTTGTCAGCAACATCACAATACTATCCTATTGCATAGTGCCAATCCTATCAAATCTAGCTATTAAATTTTTTGAAAAGTAGTTTTTTCTCCTAGTTTTTTTTAAATTGGCGGCTCACCGAACTCCGTCCCCAATTTAACCGTAGGAGTTTTTTTACTGCTTCTTTGCTAGTTCTCTGTATATTATTAATTATATATTTACTGCCAGTTTACAGGCAAGGTCAAAATGGATATACAGTAGGGGGTTGAACTGACAGTGAAAAAAACTCCTTATCGTTCTTTATAGTGTTTTCAGGAGAAAAAACTGCAGCTTATTGAACGGATTAAAGTTCAGGACAGGGAAGTATTGACACAGGTGCACGGTGTAGTTCTTCTCCTTTCATTGTTGTAGTTCAGGTATTCTGTATTAGCAGCAGGTATGCCGGCGAACTGATGCTCGCTGTCGACTGAGGAATAACCCGATTACGGACTGCAGAGTCAGCAATATTGCCTTCAGCATGAAGTCCGGCATCGGATTCAGAGTCCGTGGACGCCATCAAAGATTGTTCATTATTGTTTTAAAAATGGCAAATCGTTCTGAATCGGATATGCCTACCATATTATTCATTTCTGCTGTTAATATGGCTGCTCACATAGTGCAGCAATTATCCATTTTAGATTTATTTATGCCGCGATACTAAGTTTGTACTATGGGGCTCTCTGGGCCTTAAATATACAATTTATTTATTTATAATGAAAATGGTCAAACATTATCCTTCGGTAGGTTAGTGGAAAAACAGGTCGGGGAGGGCCTGTGAACCAGTCGCATAAAATCGAACCTGATGAACTCAGAAGTGATGCATATCGAAGCTGCAGAGTGTTCAGTTCTGTTCAGTGTATTTGAGGAAAATAGACTTACACCTTTGAAATCCCTATTTGTTACATAAAAATAGCAAGATTAAGAAGCAATGTAAAGAAGTTACAGTCAAGTGAATGCAGGCAGATTTACGTGGTACACCGATATTGCTATGGTAAAGTAGTCACATAGTCTTCGTGGTGCTGCAATGTATGTATGTCAAGCCGATGTTTGAATATATCCACAGACAAGGATATTACAATAGCCTCAGGTAGGTTATTCCACGGTTCCACTACACGGTTGGTGAAAAATACTTTTTCACATCCAATCTTACTTGATGCACACTAAGTTTGAATGGATGACCTCGGAGCTTATTCGTAGTGGCAAAATAATAAAAAATCACATAAAAGGGCACACTCCATGCCACGCACGATATGGAAGGTTTGTATCAAGTCTCCGCGCAAAGGCCTTTAACTCAGAGGATAGAGCTTTAGGTTATTTAGGCGAATCTCATATGGCAGTTCATCTTGACCTCTTACTAATTCTGTGGCTCGCAACTGCACCCTTTCTAGCGTTTTGTAGTCCTGTTTGATTGCATATTTAAGATGTGGCCTTATAAATGTACCAATGACTTTTGAAAAGCAGTCTTTATCATATCATGCTTGATTACATATTCAAGATGTGGCCTTTAAAACGAACCAAAGACTTAAGAAAAGCAGTCTTCATCGAAAACTTTAAATGCCCGCTTGATAGCGTACAGCATTGAAGTGGCGGATTAAGCTGCCTTGCAAAATTGCGTAGAAGGCTTCAGGTTGTCTTTCATCCAAACGCCGAGATCCTTCTGTGTGTGCGTGCTTCCCGGAGTGGCATACCACTCAAATATAAGGGTCGCATATCAGTGACCTGACTTCGATTTCCCAGACGTTGCAGGGCACATTAAGTCACTTTAAGTCACTTTATTGAGGGAATAAGGCTTTCGCCCTTGAGCTCCCTATTCACATTCAAAAATGATAAAAGAATAAACGTTGACAGCAAAAACTCTGACAAATGAAAACGTAAGGTCATCGATATGTGTGGGCCAGGCATAAGCTGCCACTACTGACACAAGCTTCATTATATTTAAAATAGTTTCTCAGCAAACGATTATCTAGTTTACATTTAAATGTGTCAACAGTTTCTGAAAGGTCCACCTCATCAGGGAGTCCCTTTAATGCACCAACGACCCTCTGCGAAATGGCGTTCCGACGGAGGTCCGTGTGGAACAATTTCCTCTGCAGTTTAAAAGGATGACCTCGCAGATGTTCCGTCTCAGCCAATTCGAAGAAGTCAGCAAATTCTAGGGCACACTCGTGGTCTCTGATAATCCAGTAGGTTTGGATGAGGTCACCACGTAGTTGCCTGTAATTGAGAGGAAACAAATCAAATTCAACTAGTTTGGTTTCATAAGGCAGATGACTAAGAATCTTGACCATCTTCATAGCCCTCGCCTTTACTCGTTAGAGCTGTAGATAATCCTTCTTAAACCACGGACGCCAGGCCTGGACGGCATATTCCAAGTGAGATCAAACAAATGCTCCGCAGGTTTTCCGGAATAGTTCCTTATCAATCTGCACAAATCCACGTCTGAGCGCAAAAAAACTTGTGTTGCGTGTTTAGCTGCCTTTACACACTGTGGAGATGGTTTAAATGAGTTTATAAGAACACCGAGGTCCTTCTGTTCCACAACAATCGAAAGGGGCTGCCCATTGAGAAGTTATTGGTAGGAATCATCCCTGTTACCGGTTTTTCTGGTACGGAGTCTTAGGACCACACACTTCCCAGCGTTAAAATTTAATAGCTATCGAGCAGACTAGCTGCTAAGATGGTTGAGACTATCTTGAAGTGCGTGCCTATCGGAATCAGATCTGATGACCCTCCACAATTTAACATCGTCTGCAAATATCACGGCGATGCAACTCAGGTCTTCAATGCAGTCGTTGATATAAACTAAGAAGAGGATGGGTCCTAAGACGGAGCCTTTGGGGACACCATTTAGAACCGGAGTAGGTGTTGACTTCGAGGAATCGATGCATACAGTTTGAAATCTTGCTGTAAGAAAATCTGCAATCCATTTCAGCAGCATTCCTCTTATTCCAATTTCAGCTAATTTATAGATTAGACGTTTGTGTGTGACACTGTTAAACGCCTTCGTGAAATCAGTGTAGATGACGTCAACCCTACCATCTTCTTCCAATGCGCCAGTCCACAGCTCTATCAAGAGCAATAAACTGGTAAGACAAGAGCGATTCTGTCTGGAACCATGCTGGAGCTCTGAAAGCAATCGGTTTTCCTCAAGGAACTTCATTATTGCCATCTTAATTATCGATTCGATTATTTTACAGCAAATGGAGGTAAGGCTGACAGGCCGATAATTGTTGACATAAGATCGAGCCCCAATCTTGTATATGAGGTATATATTTGCTGCCTTACATTCGGATGGCAGTTTCCCAGATTCAAAGGATGAATTGAATATATGCGCTAGTGGTTTGGAAAGTTCGCCAGCCAATTCTTTCAAGAACGTTGCCGGTAAATTGTCCGGACCAGATGACTTGGCTTCTTTGAAATTTTGCAGTTCTCGTTCCACGAGAGGTTTTGCGAAGAGTATATATTGAACCACTGGACTGGCGTCTATAACACCACTGTTGTCATCGTTAATCTGAAGTTCCGGTTCTTTAGTGAATACCGAGGCAAAGAACCGACCCAAGAGCTCGGCTTGCTCGCAACTTTCAACGATTTCAACACCATTGCCATCCATAAGTTCTGCGACTGTGTCCTTGTTTTTTTATCGACTTTTGATATAATGGAATAGAATTTAAGGTTTATTTTCAGCCTGTTGAATAATTCTTGATTTATAACTCTTCCTTGCCTGACGAATCATTTTTTTGACAGTATTTCTGCGGTAAAGAAATTCCTTGAGATTCTCTGCTGATCCTGTTTCTCTAAATACCTTTCATTTTCATTCTTCTTTTTTTCAGCCGGATTCCGAACTCAAGGAAAGGCAACAAATGAGGATGCTGGGAGCAGAACTGAAGAGGAGGACCGAGCAGGGGGAAAAATGGCTCCAAATAAAGGACGGGAAAATAAAAGTGATAAAGAGGTTTTTCTTATGGCAGACCCCGTACATAATCAAGTTGGGTCCTCGCCGAGACGGAGGACACTAAATACGATGAACCCAACTGTACAGAGCTTGAATAATACAAAGAAGGCGCTCCAGAACTCGGATGACGACCACTTATCAGAACTCAGCGTCGGCGGGATGGACACCAGTTCATCTCGGAAAACAATGACAGGCTCTAGTATTCAATCGCCCGAAATGTGCAGAAGTCTATATGGAGGAGTTACCCAGTCTAAATTGAGATGTTTTTATACCAATGCTCAGAGTCTCCTATCGAAAGTAGATGAACTCAAAGCATTAGTATCAGACCGAACCCCCGATATCGTTGCCATTACGGAAACGTGGCTCAAAGCCGAAATCGCGGATAGCGAGGTTTCGATAGATGGATACCAACATTTTTGAAAAGACCGAGAAAAGAGAAAGGGAGGAGGAGTGGCCTTATATGTAAGGACAGAAATCTCGGCAGTCGAACGAGCACACTCCATCTTCCTTGAATATGAATTTCTCTCGATAAAGATAAAAAAGGATTGTTCACAGAACCTACAATTCTTGACGATCTACAGACCACTGAACATTCCAAGTGCAGCTGATGAGTCCCTCCTCCATTTGCTCAAGGAAGTAGCAAGTCACCAGGAGGTGCTTATTGCTGGAGATTTCAATGCACCTATAGTAGAATGGGTAAATCTGACAGTTGATGGTGCACCAACTTCCTTCGGCCACAAGCTAATGGATCTCACTCTCGACCAACCTCTGGTACAGAAGGTAAACACACCAACGAGATTTAGAGAGAACCAGAGAGCAAATTGCCTGGACCACGTATTTACGAAGGACTTCTCTAGCATTGATGAAGTGTATTCTACTATACCCCTCGGTAAGAGTGACCGTAGTACGCTGATTTGGGATTACTCACTTTATTCTCGGCGCCAGAATAAATAAATTGTATATTTAAGGCCCAGAGGGCCCCATCATTCCAAACTTAGTATCATGGTTTAAATAAATACAAAGTGGATAATTGCTGCACTATGTGAGCATCCATATGAACAGCAGAAATGAGTAGTATGGTAAACATATCCGATTCAAAAAGAATGGAACGGAATGAAAGCGAAATATATGGAAGGCTGATTTTAACGCGATGAGGAAAGTTCAAGTTCAAGTTCAAGGTCAAGGCGTGCAGGTCGATTTTTAAAAGTTAAGTGAAATCTAAAATTTGAACGTTTTTTTTTCGTTTATACTGTCGTTATTGGCTTTATTGCAGATAAAAGTTTTGCATTTCTAGCCCTTAATCGTATATAATTACCTGTGGTCTTTGTCTTTAACATTAGGTTGAACTATACAGTGTCATATTATTCACCTGACATAGCCTCATTTCTCGTTCTCAACTTTTAACGGATTTATTTGTTTCCTGCTATCTTTATTGACTAAATTGCTGATAAAGTTTTGAATTTCTAGTCTTTAGACAACTACAACTTGCTATCCCTATAAATCCCTGTAGAAAACGTAGAATTATAAAGCGCTAAGATAGAATTAAGTTGAAATTTCATAAATTTATTTTACCCTGCGTATCCTGCATAGATCTTACTCTTATTTTCGACGAAAGATGAAACCAACAAGCTCAATTCGTCGTAAACTACATGCCTCGGGACCAAAACGATGCTTGAATACACCTAGCAGTTTCAACATTGACTCAAATGTACAACCCATAGTTAAAGCTAAACAGCTAGATCTGTCCGCTTTACAGAACTGCAACGACTTCATTATGAAGTTTGGATCCATTTTGTCTATACTCGGCAATCTGTTCGATGGTAACCTATCTGATGTTCCCTCTCAGGATTGCAGGCGTCTCGATTCGCTTGTTCACTTGGTCGCCAGCGAGGCTTTTGATAGACAGAAACGCAATCACAATTTTCTCCTAAAAAAAATGCTCCCATACACAGACGCCCAGTTGACGTTGCTATGGACTTTTTGTACTCGGGTGGTTTCAACTACAAAATAGTGGAAGCAAAACGCCTCTCTTCGCGTAGCAAGAATCCTCCTATACTAGTTAAATTGTTGTCAACAGTTGAGGTTGACTCAATCTTTGCTCAACGAGGTCGCACTTCTCGCTATTTGGAAATGACAAAATGTTTCCTTTGTCGAGATCTTACACCAATGGAGCGAAGAAATGGGTCCTTCTTATCATCAATTTCTCAACCTAATATTCATAAGTCTGGTCGTATTTCCACTAACGTCAATGCAACTGCTAATTCATCTTCTCAGATGTCTAGTTCGGTCAGCCCCTCCACTCAACCTTCTACTTCGTCTCCCTCGCGGCTGAATACTGCAATCTCCGGTGCTTTCAGCCCGCCTGTAATGTTTGCGACCCCGTCTAAAGCATTTATACCGTCTAACCCGTCTAAAGCACATAGACTGCCAGTTTCCCCTCTTAAACGCAATTCTCCAGGCCTCTCCGGGAAATTTCCCGAGCCAAATCGCATAAATAACCTTCTTCAAATACAAATCCGCAATCATCTAAATTTAACTTATTTAACCCTCCACAAGCTAGCTCGTCCCATAACCCCACGGGTCATCTTATACCCTCAATTATATCACCTAAGACAGGTTTTCCGAAGGACGCAAATCTAACCCAGACCCAAAAGCAAGATAGCGCAGGTCTCAGTAATCGCATACTGCCCTCTCCAAAACTAAGCAAGCCTCTCCAACAGGCAAATAACCCTAACCATGTAAACCGATATACAAGACCTGACTTTCCAGCATTTAATTCTTTTAACTGCTTGCCATCTCCCATCAGCCCCTATATTCCATCTAACTTCCCGTCATTCCGTTTTAACTACCAACAGGCATATCCCGGTCGTAACCCCTATGGTGGTTCGATACCGGAAAGTTTTATTCCTACACCTTTCAGATATCCCTCTCAGCCTTTTGGTAATGACGTTCTATATACCAATCGTTATGGCGCAGTTTGCAATTACCCTCCAAGCCACAATAATTTCCAACTTAATTACCCACCGCCAAATTTTTTTAAATTAATAACGATAACCCTAGTTTGGATACTCGAACTACCCTAGATGTCATATTACTTAATGCTAGATCTGTTATAAATAAGATGGCCCAACTTAGAGCCATTGCTTTCGAGTTAATGCCTGATGTTTTATGTGTAACTGAATCTTGGACCCATCCCTTAATTTCAGACTCTTTGCTTGTCATAGACAAATACGATCTCTACCGTCAAGACCGCACTAGTAAGCGTGGTGGTGGTTGTCTTCTCTATATTAAAGCTTCATTTAAGCACTTCGCGTTTGATCTAGACGTCACGTCATTCTCTGGTAATTACTGCTTCGCATCCATTATCCTGTCGCCCTGGCAAAAGGCTATTCTCGGATGTATTTACTACCCGCCTAATTCATCATCCGATGATGATGTGAAACTTTGTGCAATTTTTAAATTGGTTTCGGAGTCCAATTTTAACATTAAAATAATCGCTGGGGATTTTAATTTTCCAGAAATTGACTGGATTTCAAACTTTTGTCCACCCAGATTTCAGCCTTTCCTAGATACCATTAATTTCTCTAATTGGTCACAGCTTGTCCGTTCTTCAACGAGAGACAAGCATATTTTAGATCTGATTTTCACAAATGACATTGCTCCCCTTTTCGTTGATTTTAAGCAGGGCCTCTTCCAAAGTGACCATACATTAATTCACTGTTGCTTACCAATTGTCTCATCGAAAAAGGCTAGCGCCGTTCGTACCTATCATAATTTTGACCTCGCAGATATCAGCTTAATTAACAACTTTTTGGACTCATTGGATTGGCAGCATCTCTCCTCCATGAACGATGCAGCAAGTCTTTCTGACTTAATGTCAGTCGTTTCAAATAACATCCTGGAATTTGTGCCAATCAAAATTGTCAAGCCATACACTTCGGAATCCACCGTCCCCCACTTTCTTTTGCCAAGACTAAAGAAATTGAGGAAGCAATTAAAAGATCAATATACTAGTTCGTTATCTGTACATCTAAGGATTGCAGAGATTTTTGAATTAGCCTCTAAGATTCGGCTTGCACGGGACAGACAGAGGGAATCACGCGCACTCAGCGAGCCAAACTCTGCAAAATCTGTTGCTCAACTGTTCCGCCGTCGATCCTGCTCTAAACGAGGTTATGAAATACCTCCATTACTTAATGAAACTATGAAATTCGTTCTCGAAGACTCTGAGAAGGCAGAATTGTTTAGTGCATTCTTTGCAAATCATCTTACGATGGAATCTGAACCGGTTCCGACGTTTCAGGCATCCTCATTTAATGTTATCAGTACCATTGATTTCTCCATAGAACTAATTCGTAAGCAAATAATGCGTCTGAAAAACTCGCACTCTTCGGGGACTGACGGTATTCCAAACTCAGTTATTAAGAGAGTGCCGAGCTTTCCCCGATTGCTTAGCCATGTATTCTCAGTTTATCTTTTAAACGGATTCTTTCCTGACTCATGGAAGACATCTATTATTCTTCCTGTCTTCAAGTCGGGATCTCGTTCGGACGTAAATAATTATCGAGGCGTTCACAAAACCCCGGCTCTTGCAAAACTTCTTGAAAAAATTATTTTTAATCAAATTCTCGACTTTTGCTTAGAAAATAAGCTCTTAAGCGACTCACAATATGGTTTTCTACCTGGGAGATCATGCGAAGTGTGTCATTTAGCTTTTCTTAACCTCGTCACTTCCCTTCGTAATGAGCAGCAGACAGTGGTTGTGATCTACTTTGACCTGAGCAAAGCCTTTGACAAGGTACCGCACAAACGTCTTCTGGTGAAACTGGAAGCCCTCGGCATCCGGCCTCCTCTCCTTGACTTCATTGGTTCCTACTTGTCTAACCGCAGCCAGAAGGTCTTAGTAGGTAATAGCAACTCGACGCCTCAACCGATCACGAGTGGCGTTTTTCAAGGCACGGTTCTAGGTCCCCTTCTCTTTATTCTGTACATAAACGAAATTTCAGCTTTACTCACAAATTCACAAACTTTTGTTTACGCTGACGATCTCAAGTGCATTTATTCATTTTCTAAAGACACTGCCAATAGTTGCGTGGATAAAATCAACACTGATCTACTTATGCTCTCACGTTGGAGCTGTACTTGGCAGATGGAGTTTTCTTCATCCAAGAGTAGTTTTATGTGTTTTGGCCCCGCTAAGCTTCCTGGACCCATCGTATTTCAAAATAGTACACTTTTAGAAAAATCAACCATAAAAGACTTAGGTCTAAGTTACACGAACAAGCTAGCATTATCGCCTCATGCAGATCGAATTTCTGCAAAGGCTGCACAGATATGTGGTTTTATATCGCATAATTTCTTCCTTCCGGAAATAAAGTTAGACCTGTACCGCATGTTTGTTCTTCCTATTCTAGAATACTGCTGTCCCCTCTTTGGGCTGATGAACGCCTCTGACCGCAGTAAGATTGAAAAAGTTCAGAGGGTTTTTACTCGAAGACTATTTTCTCTTCCTGGATCCAGTATCTCTTATACGGATAGATGCCAGTTAGCAAACATTAAATTTCTATGGGTTAGAAGACTCGAAGCCGGTCTCTGCTTCCTGTTTCGCGTTAACTCTAGCCCAAATCTCCCACGAATTAACGCTCTTACTCCGGTAGATCGACCCTATGCCACTCGTAATTCCTCCATGATCATTTCACCACCCCTTAGCTCCACAACTAACCGGTCTCAGTTTTTGCCTCCAAATATGCTTTCATCTGGAATAATCTTCCACTGCAAATTAGGTTGTCGTCCACATTAGCTATTTTCAAAACAAAGTTACGCAAACATTTAACTTCGGAAGATATAAAGTCCTTATTGTCTGTTTCCTTCCCTAACTCGCAACTTTTGGATTTCGAAAAGGGTCCTCCTGGTATTTGAGGCAGTTCCCTTGATATTATAATGGTCTCTTATTATATATCCATCATCCTCTGCAGAGTCAATCTTATATTGGTCTCTTATTATATGTCCATCATCCTCTGCAGAGTCAATCTTTGCATTTACTTTTGCCCCCCTCATTTTAAACTAGCATCGCCAAGTCTTGACAACCTTGGTACTTTCCTCCGCTTTTGCAACCCCGACGATGGTCTCCAGGTTCAGTTGAGGATCAAGGCGGGTTCTGATAGTTTTGCCTCTTTGATTGGTGGACTATGCAGTCGGCAAGGTCGCATCTCAATGATGATCTCATGACCTCTACTGTCCCGTCTTCGTTTTGACCCTGGTGTCCACGATGAGTCCGTCCTCTCTCACCTCCACTGGTGGTTACAAACAGTAGCTCTGACTGCTATATTATCTCTCACACGACAAGGAGCGTTCCGAACCCTCATACGTTGTCAGCATCATCACAGATCTATCCCATTGCATCTAGCTATTAATGTTTTAGTGAAGCAGTTTTTTTCTCCTATTTTTTTAAATTGGCGGCTCGCTGAACTCCGCCTCCGATTTAACCGTAGGAGTTTTTTTACTGCTTCTTTTCTAGTTCACCGTTTATGTTAAAGATTGTTGTCTATTGTTTTAAAAATGGCAAATCGTTCTGAATCGGATATGCCTACCATATTGTTAATTTCTGCTGTTAATATGGCTGCTCACATAGAGCAGCAATTATCCACTTTGTATTTATTTATACCGCGATACTAAGTTTGAAATGACGGGGCTCTCTGGGCCTTTAGTATACAATTTATTTATTTGTAACTGATGTCTATGAAATGGAATTGTTTGCCTAAAGGGAATCCAGAGGATGACTGGCAATCATTTAAGACAGTCTCACTCAATCTGATTGAACGCTTTTGTCCAGTGAAAGTGCAAAAAAGAATAGTCGCCCCGTCTGGTTAACAAGAGGCCTTAACAGGCAGTTAAAGAAGAAGAATAAAAAATGAAGGTTTTCAGGGAAACAAGGTCAGCAGAGCATCTCAAAGAATTTCGTCATCAAAGAAACGCTGTAAAAAAATGATTCGTCAGGCAAGGAAGAACTATGAATCAAGAATTATTCAACAGGCTGAATATAAACCAAAACTTTTATTCTATTATATCAATAGTCGATTAAAAAACAAGGACCCAGTAGCAGTACTCATGGATGGGAATGGTGTTGAAGTCGTTGAAAATTGTGACAAAGCCGAGTACTTAGGTTGTTATTTTGCCTCGGTATTCATTAGAGAACTGGAACTTCAGCTTGACCACGTCAGCAGTGCTGTTATAGATGCCGGTCCAGTGCTTGAATGTATAATCTTCCAGGAACCTCTTAATAAATAAAAAAAAATAACTAAATTGTATATTTAAGGCCCAGAGGGCCCCATCATTGCAATCTTAGTACCATGGTTTAAATAAATACAAAGTGGATAATTGCTGCACTATGTGAGCATCCATATGAACAGCAGAAATGAGTAGTATGGTAAACATATCCGATTCAAAAAGATTTGCCATTTTTCTAGTTTATTACTCTCCACAGAGTAGTGGACTCGTGCACTGGACGAAAATGGTAGGGTTGACGTCATATACACTGATTTCAAGAAGGCGTTTGACAATGTCCCACACAAACGTCTCATCTTCAAATTATCTGAAATCGGCATAAGAGAAATCTTGCTGACATGGATCGCAGACTTTCTTACAGATAGATTGCAAACCGTGTGCGTCAATACCTCGAAGTCAACACCTACTCCATATATTTAAGTGGTGTCCCCCAAGGCTCGGTATTAGGGCCGTTACTCTTCTTAGGGTACATCAACGACTGTGTCGATGACCTGGATTGCATTACCATCATGTTTGCAGATGATGTTAAATTGTGGAGGGTCATCATATCTGATTTCGATAGGCACGCACTTCAAGAGGATCTCAACAATCTTAGCAGCTGGTATGCTCGTTGGCTCTTAAATTTTAACGTTGGGAAGTGTGTGGTCCTAAGACTGCGTACCAGAAGGACCAGTGAGGAGGATGATTCCTACCAATACATTCTCAATGGGCAGCCCCTTTCAATTGGCGCGTTGTTTGAAATTGGTTTCGAATTTCAAGTACCTCGAGCCTACGAGTTGTAAGTCTCTACCTCAGTGTAGAAGACACGGTGTTGGAAAATCTATTAAAGAATTGTCTTTATATTCCTCTGAGTTTGTAAATTGCAACTTGGACCCTCGATCTTTGCTGCTTTCCGAAACTCACGCCGGCTGTGTGATCCCTGCATCTGCTCTCAATCGCGGAAGGGACTCAAACCAAAGGCTGAGTCCTTATATTTTCAAATTCTTATTGTTGAAAACTCAGCTGACTCTCTATTAATTTTGTGGCAATTATAACATGCAAAACTCAAGTTCCATAAGTTTATTGTCACAAAAATTGGTCCACGACCAAGCTGCTTGGGACCGTCTCTGGCGCCTCTACCCACTCGGCCATATTGGCAGGGGGATCTTGTTAAGCAAGTTAATGGACAAGCAGAAAACAATTTTAACCATCGTTATTCTGCTATTTGTTCACCTCCCGCTAAACGGGGTAAAAGTTCAGTAAGCTTAACTAATGTAGCTTACGAAGACGAAACATGTATGGGGTGTTTCAGCCTCCAGCAGAAATTCTCAGGGATGGAGCAGGAAATAAGGAATCTAAGACAAGAAATAGATAACTTAAAAAAATCTATATCTCGCCCAACTGCTAAAAAACGCCCCTGTTCGTAATAAACCTACAACAAAGCAAAATTCGTATTCATTTATAGCTTCTTCAAGCTTACATAAAAGTCACATTAAACATATCGCGACTGCTGGACCCGGTAAACCAGAGGAAATTTCGCTACTTCCGAAGGGGAGCCCCATCTTGTCCTTGCGCCACTCTACCGGTACTTAGTTCGGGTAGCATCAGCACTAATCTGGCTTTACCGCCCATCGCCACATCACTGGTAGACGATGCACCAACATACGATGTTGAAGAGGTTGGCGAGTTCGTTAAGCCAAAGAAGAAAAGGTCTAAGAAGAACAAGTCTTGCAGAGATTTGGCTCTAGCCTGCCCAACACCCAGTTCATGTGGACCTACCGGGCCAAGTGAATTGGTTACCAATACTCACTCAGCTGAAAGATCTGAGTTACAAACGGGCCCTCGTTTGAGTCGAAAACATAATTTAGTCATTAAAGGGGTCCCGGAGTCAGCTTCAAGTATTCCAAAGGAGCGAGTCAAACATGACTTGGATCTCCTTCAATTGTATGCAAAAACGATGCTAACGGACGGCGAGTCCATCCACATTCTCAAGGCATATAGAATAGGGAAAGCTCTGTCCGCACCCGAATCAAATTCTCGACCAAGACCTCTTAAAATCATCTTGGAAAACGAAGCACAGGCACAGCTCCTGCTACAGAGAAAAACAACCCTACGGGGCCTGCATTCTGAAGTTTTTTTCAACCGGAATACGGACTGAAGGAGAGACTAAAAATGAGACAGTTAATAATAGAACTGGAAACACGAAGGACCAATGGCGAGGCACATCTCCAAATAAGAAACGGACAAATTGTTCAAGTGAAAAGAACATTTCTTTGGCCGAAGGCATTCACTCTGACAGCCTAACTGTCCCTTCTCAGAAACCAAAAACGTGCGCGCTTAAATTATTCGTATTAAATGCCAGATCTCTGCTTAATAAGATGCCATTGCTCCAGACTCTGGTTTTCATCCACTGCCCCGACATTGTAATAGTTACAGAGACTTGGGCAACACCCTGTGTATCCAACTCTGAACTCAATATTCAAGGGTACGACTATATTCGTAACGATCGACACGAGGGCCGTGGCGGAGGAAGCTGCATCTATATTAAGCAGCCACTTACCTTTCTGCCGTTGGATAATCGACAATTTACCGCGGTAGAAGAGAGTTGTTGGCTCCGAGTAGTTCTTAAAGATAACTACTCTTTACTCGTCGGTTGTGTCTATCGCCCCCCAAACGCAAGTGGGGATTACGATCTCCGTCTCTCACAGGCATTTCATGCCGCAGTTGACCTAAATATGAAGTACTGCTTGATTGCAGGTGACTTCAATCTCCCTGAAGTTCATTGGTTTCCACCTTCCGGTCCTGCAAAGTTCGAAAACTTGCTTGAGGCCATAGATACTGGCATGTGGGATCAGGTAGTTGATTTTTCCCACCCGAGGATCAAACATACTTGATCTTATCTTCTGCAGAGGTTGTCAGCCACTGTCAGTTTCACCTTTAGACCCACTTGGGAGTTCAGACCATGCTATAGTTGCTTCTTCACTAGAAATCGAGGCTGATGAAACGTTTTCAAAAAAATATAGCTTTTTCCACGATTTCCGATCAGCAAATATGGGGGAATTACTAACACATCTTAATTCCCACGATTGGACTAACTTCTTTCTATGTTTGGATGTGAATGTTTGTACTGATACATTCTACCAAGTTCTAGGTCCACTCATTTCTCGTTTTGTTCCTCGTAAGAAAATAATTAATGTCAAGGATGAAGTCTACCTCCCTTTATCTTTCCGCCGTAGATTGCGTAGACTCTCGCGTCGTTTTCATCGACTAAATGACACTTCCGTCCTGCCATTGATCCAGCAAATCTTTGAACAGGCTAAGAGGCTCTCCGAAGAAAAAGCGACTAGCTGAAGAGGTTAACTTTGCCGAAAACCCTTCGTACAATGTTGCAAAACTCTTTTCGCGGACTGTAAAATCGCAGAGAAAAACTCAGTACCCTGTACTTCGAGATGCTTTTGGAAACCCTATAGCTGACGCTAAGTTGACGGCTGATAGCTTCAATGCTTTCTTGTCTAGAACTTTCAGTGAACATTCGGTCGCCCCCTTTCCAAACGTCCGGGTTTGGACCGGTAACGTCCTCGAAAACATAACTTTTACCCTCTGGGACGTAACCGTAGCCATTCGGCGTTCTCGCCAATCTTACAGTCCTGGACCAGATGGCGTCCCGGTCAGCGTTCTAAAGGCGGATGCAAATGATATATTTCCGTCACTTCTGTATAAGATATTCAATCTTGCTCTTGAAAGTGAAACCTTCCCTATTTTATGGAAGGAATCGCACATTTGCCTATACCCAAACACGGCAGAACTACGTCATTTGACGACTTTAGGCCAATAAATACACTGCCAGCAGCCTCGAAGATATTAGAGACCTTGATTAAAGACAAGTTGATGCGTCACCTAACAGAGAATAACCTACTTAATGCGGCTCAGCATGGGTTTCTCGAAAAAGATCTTGTGACACCTGCCAGCTCTCTTACTTTGATCATGTGCTACAATCTAGAGATAGTGGTTTTGCAATTTACACCGTTTATTTCGACTTCACGAAGGCTTTTGATCGTGTTGACCACGATCTCCTCCTGCTGAAACTTACCTCCTTCGGCATAGGTAACAAGCTTCTGAACTTAATATCCTCCTATTTGAATGATCGCGCACAACGGGTAAAAATTTCCGATGTTATCTCCAACCCCACGCACGTGAGGAGTGGCGTTATTCAGGGTAGTGTACTCGGCCCGCTTCTATTTTGCCTTTTGTGAACGATGTTCCTGATTGTTTTCAGTATGGTAGGCCCTTTATGTACGCTGATGATTTAAAAGTTGCCTATCGTTATAAACCGGTCGATCGCCACATTGTGCTTGAGCTCTTAAAAAGGATCTTCAAGCCTTCGCTCAGTGGTGTCGCACATGGCGCCTTTCGCTCTCTTGGCACAAATGCTCCGTTATGGTTAGTTGTGACAACCATCAGCCTCATCTAAGCATAGACGGTCATGACTTAAATGTGCCCGGGTTTATAACGGATCTGGGCATATCATATTCTAGTAGTCTTAATCTGTCAGAGCACTGCGCCCTGATTGTCTCTAAAGCACGCCAAACCACTGGGTTTATTCTCAGAAATTTTAAAACCCTCAATATTAGGACCAGCCTTTATAAAATGTATGTCAGACCTAGTCTGGAATACTGCTCGTTTCTATTTAGCCTTCTGCACGCGAGTGAACGGAGGAAGATAGAATCAGTCCAGCACTTCTTTACTAAAAGAGTTATTACTTCAGAGCACAGAAACCTGTCCTACCAACAACGCTGTGAGCTTACAAGCCTCGACCCGTTGTGGCTTCGTAGATTACAGAAGGGACTATTTTTACTGTTCAAGCTTTTAAACGGTTTTACCTTTAACCCCCTTACATCCCTGAGGCAGCTCGACCACTGTCGGCGCACCAATCATAGAGATGTATTCTTATTTCTTCCTTTGGCACGCACCGTTAAATACCGTCAGTTTTTTCGGTAAATGCTATAGCAATCTGGAATAAACTACCCAGAAGTATTAAAATTCAGCAAAACTATCCTTTGTTTACGAGAGCTGTCACTAGTTTTCTACATTCAGGACACCTTCCGCGAATTTTGGGTGCTGATTCTCTGGAAGCTCTTTTCCGTTCTGATGGCGTCCACGGACTCTGAATCCTATGCCGGACTTCATGCTGAAGGCAATATTGCTGGCTCTGCAGTCCGTAATCGGGTTATTCCTCAGTCTACAGCTAGCAGCCGCTCGCCGGCATACTTGCTGCTAGTACAGAAGACCAGATCCACAACACCGAAAGGAGAAGTACTACACTGTGCACCTGTGTCAACACTTCCCTGTCCTAAACTTTAATCTGTTCAACAAGCTGCAGTTTTTTCTCCTGAAAATACCTTAAAGAACGATCAGGAGTTTTTTTCACTGTCAGCTGGACCCCTTACTGTATATATCCCCTTTTGACCTTGCCTGTAAACTGGCAATAAATAAAATAATAATAATAATAATTGATGAGGTACAGAAGGAACTCAGTGTTCTAATAAACTCCTCACTTAAACCATCTTCACAGTGTTTAAAGGCAGCTAAACGCGCTACACAGGTCTTATTTGCGCTCAGACGTGGATTTGTGCAGATTGATAAGGAACTCTTCCGAAAAACCTACGGGGTATTTGTTCGAACTCAATTGGAATATGCCGTCCAAGCCTGGCGTCCGTGGTTTAAGAAGGATTATCTACAGCTGGAACGATTGCAGGCGAGGGCTACGAAGATGGTCAAGAATCTTAGTCATCTGCCTTACGAAGCCAGACTGGTTACACTTGATTTGTTTCCTCTAAATTACAGGCAACTTCGAGGTGACCTCATGCAAACCTACCGGATTGTCAGAGGCCGCGATTTTTCCCTAGAAATTTTTATTTTTATTTGATTTATTTATTGCCAGTTTACAGGCAAGGTCAAAAAAATATACAGTAGAGGGTCAATCTGACAGTGAAAAAATCTCCTGATCGTTGTTTCAGGTGTTTTCAGGAGAAAAAACTGCAGCTTATTGAGTAATTAAAGTTCTGGACAGGGACGCGTTAACACAGGTGCCCGGTGAAGAACCTCTCCATTCAGTGTTACGTATCCGATATTCTGCACCAGCAGGTATGTCGGCGAGCGGCTGTTCGCTGTCGACTGAGAAATAAGCCGATTGAGGTCTGTAGAGCCAGTAATATTGCCCTCAGCATGAAGACCGGCACAGGATTGAGAGTCCGTGAACGCCATCAGAACCGAAGAGCGCTTCAACAGAGTCAGCACCCAAGGTGCCTCAGAGATGTAAGGGGGGTTAAATGTACGACTGTTTAGTAGTTTAAACAGTTAAAATAGTCCCTTCTGTAATCTGTGAAGCCACAGCGGGTCAAGGCTTGTAAGCTCACAGCGTTGTTGGTAGGACAGGCTTCGGTGATCTGAATAGAAAACTCTTTTTGTAAAGAAGTGCTGGACTGATTCTATCTTCTTTCGTTCACTAACGTGCAGGAGACTAAAAAGAAACGAGCAGTATTCCAGACTAGGCCTGACATACATTTTACAGAGGCTGATTCTAATTTTGACGGTTTTAAAATTTCTGAGAATAAACCCAGTAGTTTGGCGTGCTTTCGAGACAATCAGGGCGCAGTGCTCTGACAGATTAAGACTACTAGAGTATGATATGCCCAGATCCTTTAAAACTCCGGGCACGTTGAGATCGTGACCGTCTATGCTTAGGTGGGCTGATGGTTGTCACCAATAACCATAACGGAGCACTTTTGCCAAGAAAGTGAGAGGCGCCATGTGCGACACCACTGAGCGAAGGCCTGAAGATCCGTTTTTAAGAGCTCAAGCACGATGTTGTGATCAATCGGTTTATATCGATAGGCAATTTTAAATCGGCAGCGTAAATAAAGGGCCTACCATACTGAAAACAATCAGGAACATCGTTGACAAAGAGGCAAAATAGAAGCGGGCCGAGCACGCTGCCCTGAATAACTCCGTTCCTCACATGCGTTGGGTTGGAGATAACATCAGAAAGTTTAACCCGTTGTGCGTGAGCATTCAAATAGGAAAATATTAAGTTCAGAAGCTTGTTACCTATGCCGAAGGAGGCAAGTTTCAGCAGTACGAGATCATGGTCAACACGCTCAAAAGCCTTAATGAAATCGAAGTAAACGGTGTAAATTGCAAAACCACTGTCTTTAGATTGTAGCACATGATCGAAGAAAGAGAGCTGGCAAGTGTCACAAGACCTTTTTTCGAGAAAACCGTGCTGAGCCGCATTAAGTTGGTTATTTTTTCTTAGGTGACACATCATCTTGTCTTTGATCAAGGACTCGAAGATCTTCGAGACTGCTGGTAGTGTATTTATTTGCCTAGAGTCGTCAAATGACATAGGTTGGCCGTGTTTCGGAATAGGCAGTATGTGCGATTCCTTCCATAAAATAGGGGAAAGTTTCACTTTAAAGAGCACGATTAAATATCTTATACAGAAGGGACGGAAAAATATCGTTTGAATCCGCCTTTAGAACGCTGACCGGGACGCCATCTGGTCCTGGACTGTATGATTGACGAAAACGCCAAATGGCTATGGTCACGTCCCAGAGGGTAAAAGTTATGGTTTCGAGGACGTTACCGGTCCAAACCCGGATGTTAGGAAAGGGAGTGACAGTATGTTCACTAAACGTTCTAGAAAAGAAAGCATTGAAGCTATCAGCAGTCAGCTTAGCGTAAGCTTTTGGCTTTCCTAAGGCATCTCGAAGTACGGGGTCCTGCGTTTTTCTGTCCGCTTTTCCTGTGCGCGAAAAGAGCTTCGCAACATTTAACGAAGGGTTTTCGGCAAAGGTAACCTCATCGGCTTGTCGTTTTTCGTCAGACAGCCTCTTAGCCTCTTCAAAGATTTGCTGGATCAAGGGCAGGATGGAGGTGTCGTTTTGTAGATGAAAACGACGAGAGGGTCTACGCAGTCTACAGTGGAATGATAAAGCGAGGTAGACTTTATCCTTGACATTAATTATTTTCTTACGGGGAACAAAACGAGAAATGAGTGAACCTAGAACTTTGTAAAAAGTATCAGTCCGAAAATTCACATCCGAACATACAAAGTAGTTAGTCCAGTCGTGGGAATTTAGGTGTGTTAGCAATTGCCTCATATTTGCTGATCTGAAATCACAAAAAAAAAGCTATATTTTTTGGAAAACGTTTCAGCAGCCTCTAGTTCGAGTGTAGAAAGAACTATAGTATGATCAGAATTCCCAAGTGGATCTAAAGGTGACACTGACGATGGCTGACAAACTCTACAAAAATAAGATCAAGTATGTTTGATCCTCGGGTGGAAAAATCAACTAACTGGTCCCACATGCCTATATCTATGGCCTCAAGTAGGTCTTCGAACTTTGCAGGACAGGAAGTTGGAAACCAGTGAACTTCAGGAAGATTGAAGTCACCTGCAATCAAGCAGTACTTCAGATTTAAGTCAGCTGCAGCGTGAAATGCCAGCGAGAGACAAAGATCGTATTCCTCGCTGGCATTGGGTGGGCGATAGACACTACCAACGAGTGAAGAGTAGTTATCTTTTAGACCTACTCGGAGCCAAATTGCTGACCTCTTCGAATTGGCTGGGACGGAACATCTGCGGGTTCATTCCTTTTAACTGCAGAGGAAGTTTGTCCACATGGAAGTCCGTCGGAACGCATTTTTGCAGAGGGTCGTTGGAGCATGGAACGGACTCCCTGACGAGGCGGACCTTTCAAAAACTGTTGACACATTTAAATTCAAACTAGATACTCATTTTGTGAGAAACTATTGTCAATATAATGACGATTGTGTAAACAGTGGCAGGTTGCGCCTGGCCCACACATATCGATGACCCTACATTTACATTTGTCAGATATATCACTGTAAACGTTTGTACTATTGACATTTTTGCATGTGAATAGGGAGCTCAAGGGCGAAAGCCTACTTCCCTCAATAACAGGACTTAAAGTTACTTAAAGTGACTTAAATGCCTCTTAAGTTCTCTTGGTAACCAGGCAGAGCGACTAGTCTTTTTTTGCACATTCACTGGACAAAAGCGTTCAATCAGATCGAGTAAAACCTTCTTAAACGATTGTCAGTCATCCTCTGGTTTTCCTTTGAGCGAACAGTCCCAGTGCACGAACATCAATTCTTCTCCATCGGGTTAAAATCGGCCTTCCATATATTTCGCTTGCCTTCCGATCTCTTCTGGCACTGAGAATAATGAAGATATCCCACATCAGCATACTATGGTCACTCTTACCGAGGGATGCAATAGAATACACTTCATATAAGTTAGAGAAGTCCTTCGTAAATACAAGGTTGTGGCAGTTTGCTCTGTGGTTCTCTCTAAATCTCATTGGTATGTTTACCTTCTTTGCCAGAGGTTGGTCAAGAGTGAAGTCCATTAACTTGTGACCAAAGGAAGTTGGCACACCATCAACAGTCAGACTTACCCAGTTTAATAAAGGTGCATTGAAATCTCCAGCAATAATCACCTCCCGGTGACTTGTGACTTCCTTGAGCAAATGGAGGATTGACTCATCAGCTGCACTTAGAATATTAGGGTGTTTGGAGATCGTCAAGAATTGTAGGTTTTGTGTACAATCCTTTTTGATATTTATCCAGATAGATTCATATTCAAGGAAGATGGCGTGCGCTGATATACCTGTCCTAACGTATTCGGCCACTCCACCTCCCTGTCTATTTTTTCCATCTCTTCGAAATAGTTGGTATCCATTTATCGAAATCTCGCTTTCCGCGATTTCGGCTTTGAGCCACGTTTCCGTAATGGCAACGACATCGGTGCTTTGAGTTCGTCCTCTTTCAAAGGAAGGTCTGAGCATTTGTATACAAACATCTCAATTTAGACTGGGTAAGTCCTCTATGTAGACTTCTGCTCATTTCGTGCGTTTGAATGTTAGAGTCTGTCAGTGCTTTCCGAGATGAACTGGTGTCCATCCCGCCCACACTGAGTTCTGATGAGTGGTCATCCTCTGAGTTCTGGAGCGCCTTCTTTTTATTATTCAAGCTCTGTGCAGTTGGGTACTTTGTATTCAGTGTCCCCCGTCTGTGTGAGGACCCGCCATTAAGATGTATGGTGTCTGCCACAAGAAAGACATCTTCTTTATTTTTATTGTCCCATCCTTTATTTGGAGCAATTTTTCCCTTGGTTCTGTTCTCCTTTTTAGTTCTGTTCTCAGCATCCTCATTTTTTGCCTTTCCATCGGTTTGTAATACGGCTAAAAAATATATCCCTGTGTTGGTAACGGAGACCTATCTCAGTTCTAGGAGGCGTGAAGCCTGAAGATCATTTTCAAGAATTATTTTAAGGGACCTCGGTGATGAAAGTTCATGTGAAACATCCGCTTTTTCCTAAACGGAATGCTTTGTGCACGGTAACGCATTCGCCATCTTTAAGAATTGAATTTGAGTATGCTCGGAACAGACCGAGGTCATGTTCTATCCTTTCCTTTGCAATCAGAGAAGTAGACTCGGAAACCCCTTTAATAATTAGACTGCGTTTTCGGTCAAAATGTCTGTTTGGTGACTTGCAGCTCTGATTTTTGATAGGGCATCAGTATCCGGAAGAATTCTACTTTGGTCGACGATGTTATTTGCGTCAGTACGAGCAACGATTCCTAAAGTTAATGGTGAACCCCTTTTAGGAAATTTGCCAATTTTATCTGAACTTGCTCCTGTATCAACAGCAGAGGCTTCAACCTGAGCATCTATCGGTAAGAGCGAGCTATGTTCGGAGTTAAAATTCATTTTTTGTAAAATATTCTTGGCCTTTTTCAGCTTCGAATCCTTCGTCTTCGGTCCTTCAAATTCGACGAGCTTTACAACGTCACCCTTTTTGTATCATCCAGCAACGATGTCGCATATATTTGTGTATCCAAAGCATTACGGCTTCTGCCTGAGCTGGATGGTAGTAGTAAGATGCATGAGCTGGTTTGATCTCCCTTCCGATGAAAGGAAATATCTACTGCTTTACCCAGCTCTGTAGACGCAATGTCTTTTAGCTATTCATTAGGTATTCTCGAGGAGGCTATGTTTGCACAGGTAATTTCTATTGTTGGAATACTGGTTGTCATGGGTGTTTTTTTTTCTGGGTGAACAATGAACCTTCTCTTTTAGATCGGCCATTTCTTGTTTCATGTTATTTATCATGTTATTTATCATTTAGGGTACTCAAAGGCCCATGCCTATTTCCCTCAATAAATTGAATTGAATTGAATTGAAAAATCTCATTCTCACACAATAGGAATTTCTAAAGGAGACTCAAACACCCCATGCACTTTTCGTCCTCAAAGGTGACATTCGTTAGTGTTATCAAGCTTTTTACCCACTTGGCAGGAGAAGAAGTAGTAACTGAATATCTGTCTGTGCCATCTTTTTTTGTTTGTATGTAATTTCTTTTGTCAATTTCCGTGTGAATGTGGCTAAGGGTTAAGGTGCGTTGCCACATGTTTTTTTCGGCGAGAGTTCGACCCCGACCGTAGCACCATATTTTTTTCTCCGCGCAGATGAATCCTGAGCGTCTATGTTTTCCATACCACTTTCAAGTCTTTGCGAATGCACGTAATTTATAAATCTTCTTAAATAAATGGGCTAGGGTGCAATAATATTCAGCAGTCAGACTTCAAGAAGCATGCAATGACTCAACCTTTGTTGACAGTTCTCCTTCCCTGATTGAGAGCAGATTACAGCAGCACACTGCTGACGTGAATCATGGAGGCAGGTGAACGTTGAAGCTTGCATTTCTCGTATTGATAACGTCTGGGACGTATCATAATCATCAGTGAAGGAATATTTGGACATCCACAGAATCATCAAGTCCAAGCAAATAACTCCCAAATTTAGAGACTGGACTATCCACTCAAGAGTTTTTCCAAATCAACGTGTCTTCTACACTAAGTAAGAGCCTAAAACTTCGTAAACTCAAAGGAGCAGCAATAAGAAACCAATTTCAAATGACGCGCGTGAGTTGTTACAAGTTGTTTGAATTGAAGGACAAGAGCAATTTGTGTGACCTTTCATCCAATTGACGAATAGGTAGATATACGCAGTTCAAAATGGACTCGTCTTCTAATGGAAGGTCTGCAAGCTTCGCCAGGTCAAAGTTGGATGATAGGGTGTTGATACCTGGTCTGGATAATGCCACAGCAACTAAATTGTCACTGCCTTAGATGTAGCGGATATCAGCAGTAAACTGCAAAATAAAGTCAATGTGACACACTTATCTGGGTGAGAACATATCTGGCTTCGCCTTGAGGGCAAAAAGTTCAGTATAGTTCAGTACATTTAAGGGTAATAGACATTGCCTTTGAAGACCCTATTAATAAAAAAATTAACTGCAAAATTGCAGTCGAAATACATGTCATTAAAAGTAGTGAATAAAATATCCAAAAAGAAAGAAAAATGTTTTTAACAGTCGAGTCTGGGCACAGTTCCCATGATTACCTATGTCAGCATGTGCGAAGCTTTGTATGAAGTAGCATTTCCTTCCTGTAAGAAAGATCGGTAATGGTCAAGCGAATATAAATACAGTTTATGTTTGAGTGTGGCAGTCGTGTCTACCCGTATGACTTATTCTGGCAGTTCAATCCAGGCACTGTAAACTCGCTGCGAAAACGAAGGGCAACGAACATCCATGTTGAATAAGGTTCATCGAAGATATTGCAGTTAAAATACATATGTTAAGTGAGTAATATATTTGCATAAAAAGAAACAAATGCTTTTTAACAGTGGGATCTAGGCGCGGTTAATCACCATTATCTCCAAGTGTATGCACAACTTTGCTATGATGTTGCAGTGCATTCCTGTAGAATGAACGGTAGTTGTTAGGCGAATATAAATCTAGTTTATTTTTGTATGTATCTGTCGTGTCCGCCCATATAACGTCGTCTGGCAGTCCGTCCCGGGTACCTACAATTTACTACGAAAACGAATGGCGATGAACATCCAGGTGGCATAAGGCACATCGAAGATATTCCAGTTAAAATAAATATGTTACGATAAAGTAGTGAGAAACATATTCACATAGAAAGAAAATAGTTATGTAACACTGGAATCTAGGCACAGTCATCCTGAAGGATCGAAGAGTACCTATATCCCCATTATCTATAGGTATGTTTGAAGATTTGGTGTGAGGTAGCAGTGCCTTCCTGGAAGAATGAACGGTATTTTTCAAGCAAATATAAATCCAGTTTATATTTGAATGTGTCTGTCTTGTCCGTGCGTATGACGTCCTCTGGGAGTCCGTTACAGGCACCGACAACTCACTGCGAAAATGAGTGGGGACGAACATGAAGGTGGGATAAGGTTCCTTGAAGTTTCAGAAAATTCCCACGCAGGTTAGTTGTTGTCGCAAATGAAAAAAAGTCCTCGATGTTTTGAGCACAGTCCTGCTTCCTTGCAATCCGTTATGTCGGTATGAGATTGCCTCACATTTGCCTGTACGCAAGAGGGAAAATGTTAAAAGCGTCAAGTCTGCATTTGTATGTATCTATGTATCCAGAAATCTGGAAATGCTCTAGAATTACACCAATCTTTATAAACGGGAACCGATCTGATACACAAAGCTATCGTGGTGTTCACCGAATAGCGGTTAAAGCAAAAATCCTAGAAAAAATAATTTCGAACCAAATGCTTAATTATCTAACAAACTCCAACCGCATACCTTCCTCTCAACACGCTTTCTTACCTAAAAAGTCATGTAACATCCTGCCATCTCACCTTCCTTGAATTCGTTTCAAGTAACAGAGATGACGGAAACACGGTAGCTACGATATACTTTTGACCTAAAAAGCGTTCGATAAAGTCCTCATCAAAGGCTTCTAGTGAAGCTATTAAGTCATGGGATTGGGTCCTCTTCTCGACTTTCTAAAAATCTTACCTTCAAAACCGATATCAGGTAGTGCAAATTCGAAACGTGGTCTCAGAACCATCTCATATTAGTAGTGGAGTACTTCAGGGGACTATCCTAGGTCCCCTCCTATTTCTATATACATTCACGACTTATCCTCTATATCAACGTCAGCCAAAACATTTTTTTATATGCGGACGACTTAAAACTTGCATATGCATATAACAAGCATACAGTAGCCAGTATGCATAGAACGATTGATAATGATCTTAAAACACTAAGCGAATGGAGTACTCTATGGCAAATGCCATTCTCTCTAAGTAACTATCATCTCCTGATTTTTGTTCCACAAAAACTTCCACCCATAATTTTCAATAATCAGGAAATAACCGAGATAACATCAATAAAAGACTCAGGTCTTAGCTATACAAATGCTCTTGATTTATCTCCCTACGTTAAACAAATATCACCAAAAGCCACTAGACTATGCGGATTCATTTGTAAAAATTTATCCTCACCTGCCCTAAAGACATGACTATATAAAATGTATGTTTTACCTCTCCTGGATTACTGCTCAATTTTCTTTGGCATAATGCCATCAGATGGCCGAAAAGAAACTAGAAGCCATTCAAAGATGCTTTACCAGATCCTTATCCAAATGTGATGGCATTCAAGGTTCATACATGGAACTTTTCAATAGATATGGTCTTCAACCCTCCTGGATCAGAAGACTCAAAATGGCCACACTTTTCTATTCAAAAATCACACACGACCACGATATTTTCAGAATGAATATCCTAGCAAATCAAAACGGCCCCCGAGACACTAGAAATTATGAAAATATTATAAAAATTCCTAAATTCAAAAAGGCCCAATGATCCAACTTATATTCCATAAGATACGCGACAATATGGAATGCCCTACCAAGTTCTATCAGAAATAGTCGAACCCTACTTGAATTTAAAATAAAAATCAAACAACATCTGTTATATAATACCTCACAGCTATTTTTGAATAAGATAGGAAATTTTTCAACTCAGTTCTTCAACATATAATTCGGGCCGAAAGGGATCTGATAACGCCAACTTCGGGAATCACGCGTTTTACAACGTGGCGGTTACTATCGGCGAAAGCTATTTCAATTCTGAGTCCTCCAGATGAGCTGCCGTATGTGCATCTAGAAGTCAAGCAAATCCAAACTTACTTTGCGGCGATAGCCATTTCAGACCAGAAGCTCCCATGAGTAGCTATTTGACGTCCTTTTATGAACATCTTAAGACGACCTGCAATGCACATAAAGATGAAGAATTTAATCATCTGGGTATGTGGGCAAGCTATAGCTGGTGGTTAGTGACCTTCAAGACTCATAAATGCCTATCCTCTGGCTAGGCGCAATGGCTATCAATTTAATGATTGATATACCCATTATCTAAAAAGCAGCTTTTTTAATTTTTAAAACTTATTAAAAAATTTATGAGAATTTTACATTTTTAAATGTTTTTGAATAGCGTCTTTATTTTTATATATAATTTTATGATTGTTAAACAATTTGCCTAAAAACTAACCTGCAAAACTTATTATTTTTTATCTCAGTCTTTAGTAGTATATTTATTCTGGTTTAAACATCATGTATGCTCTACGTAATTCGAATGCGCAATGAGCCTCATGCCTAGGTTTTGATATAGCTTTATGAAACGAATGGTACTAGCTGTTTCATACAGCTAGATCAAACATAATTCAACACTATGTTATATATTACAAAAATGAAGATTGAAGGACTGCATTGAAAGTTTCTTACCGTTGAACCTTTCCTGCTCCTAATCTTTTATCACCTTTTTTAGCAATCAGTCAACTTAGTCTAATTAGTCGGCAGACCCCACACCGGAATCGACTGCGCTCGCATCTGATTGGAAGTACTTATCCCTTCGAATCGACTGCAGACGTTTCTACCTCTGTCGAATGAATACTCTCGAACGTCAATAACAGATTAGTCTTGACTCTAACCATTCGTACCTGATACATTCATCATTCTGTGAAGCTGTTTTAACTTCAAATTTTGCTATTTCTGAACCTTGGAAAACAGGTTTTTTACTTAAAACAAACTCTTGATTTCGAACACTGCTTTTTAAGCAAACAAACAAATCAAAGCAAAAGTCTTTAATGAAAAGAGGAGATTGTTTTAGGTTTTTTCCTGTGTTCTAAGGATTTGACGGCGCCCAAGCAGTGCCAAATCAATAAACGTATTTATCAAAGGCACTCCATTCTGTTGTAGATATCCCAACGTTTTACAGTGAAAGTACAGCATCGAAGACCAAGTAGATGTTCACCAGCTGTTTAAATCCCTATAAATGGCATGTTTTGACTAAAAACTTGATCAATTCCTCTTTAAATATGACAGGCTCCTGACCAGTGCAGAACTTTATTTGATTTTGGATAAATTAAGCATGCGTGTCGTAGGGATTTGTACTATTCATTTTCGTTCGAAAGAATATATAGCAGAGATTTCATAAGAGATTTCATATAGGAAAATAATGTTTACACGAGTACCGAAGATTAACAGTAAATAACCCGAAAACAATATGGGACAGACAAATGGTTAGAAAGAGAATGATCAAATACTGTGCCCCTCTGGACCATAAATAAACAATTTATTTATTATTTATGGGTAAAAGTGCAAATTTTCAGATTTCTGCTCACCCCCCAACTGTTCATCCTTTTTTTGACCTTGCCTTTAACCTGGCAATAAATAAACAAATAAATAGTTGCCTATAATTGTTGAGTGGAAAAATAACATGGTAAAACACTCAAATCACTAGAGAAATTGATTCTTAGTTTCCTGAAAGTTGTTACCTGTTTTGATCTCTAGCTTAGCAAATTCAATCTTTAAAAAATAAATCAGCAGATATTTCTCAAAAAACTGATTTATTTTGTTATTGAAGAGCTTCCACCAACTTCTTTCAATGATCGAAATATTTTTACGGTGTCTATAATTATAGGTCTTACTCCCGTGAACGACAAAAATTAAGCTGGATGATCATTTCAGTGTAATCACCTGGTTGATGATTTCCTATGAGAAGAAGGCATAAGAAACTTCTTCAACCTTTCGTCACTCGAAAATCTTGGTTAGTGGAAACTATTTGAAATCGCTAATTATGATTGCATTAAACTTTTCCCAAAACGGAAATAATTCTTTATGGAGAGTATAGAACTATGTTGCTTCCTTAAAAAGCCATAACTCAAAAAACTAGTACAAACAATTTAGTTGTCATATAAGTTGTTTCTTTTTCCTAAGTGCCTCTTGCCTTTAAATCAACTGAAATCATGATCAGGTTGTAGGCCATTAAACAATCTGGACCAATAAACATTCCGGCAAATTTTCGCGGGCACTGAAATTGTGTGTTCGGGATGTTTTGGTCGTTAAATGTTTTCTTACTTCCTCATACCTCTAAGCGCAAAATCTTCTTAAAAAGGCAATGAAAAACTTTACTTTATTGCTTATTTTGATTTCAGTTGTAGCTGAGGATTGTAAGTAACCCTTATGATTTTCATTACTGAGCAAAATTGTTTAGATTTCATGCTCATGGAATTTCATGAATTATGTATGCGTCCTCCAAACAATGGTTTTTATAAAGTCTTGAATTCGGACGATCTTCTGCTTCACAATCAGATTGTTCTTTATTGGAATTCTTCATCTACACGCAACTCAGCTCTCTCATCACATCGAGCTAGCACACACTCGCCTTCCGTTTGTCCGGGTGTTACTATACGACCAGCTGGCCGATACGTCAGGAGATTTCTATCTGATGGAGCGGTATGTTCTTTACCCGACGGACTGCAAGAAAATTTACCCATTGCTTTATCTATCAATCTTTTAATAGAAACAATTTTTCTGAGAGTGTGTCCGATATAAATGTTGGTGAGTCAAGTAGACATGTCTAGTAACTGTCTTGAATCGATTATCCCTATTTTTGTGCTGCAGTTTGTTTTTTAGCTAGGCGTAGTTCGTTAAAAAACCTATCAGGATATGTTTCAAGAATTCCTTAGCGTTCTAGACGAAGAATTCATTGTATTCATACGATGTTCAGAAAACCTACATACTACAATGTTACCATGTGACCACCGAATATTTTACGGGAACTTTGCTTATAAATTCAGCCTGAATCAATGTTTCCTAGGCCAGTGCACGAACTATTTTTCTACAGGTATCAATTTTCTGTTAAAAGACAATAAGAGATCTTCTCTGGTGGATGCTAAGGATAGCAATGTAGCCCATCAAATCTACGTCAACATCGACGTCATTTCGATCGCGTTCTAAAATAACATGCATAAAAGCTCGAAAATATTAACCACAAGCGTGAAGGCCACCCACGCAGAAGCGGATGAAGATACGTCAGAGAGATCTGTACAGTCACTTATTTGTTCCTTTGAGTCTTTGTTACAACTGCTGTATTACATTTTGACAGAGTTATATTGAAAAATTGCTGGATATCAAGACGTTTTTTATGCTTGCTTAAATCCCTTGTTACTTTTAATACACGATATGCCTTTAAAACTCATATCAGGGATACAACTAAGGACTGCTTCTTTGAGTCACACCTGTTTAAAATGTTCGCTTGAATCCACGCTTAACTTTAAGATCCCCACCGATGCTTGCCAAAGCCCTTTTCCCAGGAAAACAACCAAATTTCGTTTTTCCGAGTCAGAGGTAGCCTAAGACTACACCATTTCAGTGAAAACGTCTGCAATGCGTAGCATTTCTGGCGCGACCGTTAAAGCTTTATATATTTGATCACAAACTTAGCATCTAAATATTTGTTTATGAACGCTGAAAGACCCTGTGAACGTCCTTTATGTTAGTCCTTGTCCTCTATTTTCGGGACCTTTTACGTAGACCCTCAGAAAGAAAATGATTTTCTTCGATCGAACATGTACCTAATGGCGTCAGAAATTTTGTTTTCCTTTCGAGGAGCACTGAAATCACGGATCTTACTACATAGCAATTTCAAAGTAAAACACTAACTCATCTTTGCACTATGTAGTTTTAGTTAATCTGGTTCATAATTCATTTACTGGAATACGTTTTACTCAACTAGAACGTAAACACACTATAATGCACGTCCTTTATGCTGCTTTGAGGCTAGATTTACTTATAATTTCATAGAATGAAACTGAAACCGATACGAATTTGAACCAGACATTCTGCTTTCTGCTCTATTTTTATAAGAACTTAACTTATGTACATATTATTGGCTGTGTTTTTTTCAGAACTCAATTTGACAGCAACCAACGCGTCTTTTCTCCTTATAAATAGGTTTACTGCGCTGAAAACACGAGCAAACTTTTAAAACCAGGTCAATCCTTTCAAAAAAATTTCTATAGCTACGGAAGATGGGCCACTTATTAACAGTCATACGTCCTCTGTGTGATGGCAGTCTCAGCACCAATGCCCCAACGAATCGTAGCAGTGAAAGAAGTAGACAGTTTCCTAACTGCGTCTGAAAGTTTTTTACCATAACTGCACCCAATGTCATAAATAAAAATGCTAACACGAATTTGGTGTTGCCGAAAGTTGCAACTGAAACCGGTTTCGTTCCTTATTTAGTCATCAGTAGTTACCACTATGGCCTCTGAAATAATTTCAGTTAGAGTATGGTAACTTACAGCCGACCGAAATTGGATAAACGGTGCAGAGGCAGTCTTTAAGTAAGCATTTATATCTGATAGTTTAAATGAATATCCAGGGAATCTTCAGTTATGAGAATCTGTTTTTAGTAGGCAGTTTACGCCGAAACTTGCTTCATCATGTGTCCAAAAAACTGCCAAAAGTTCTGACACGTATTTCAGGGGCTTTCTGCAAGAGTGAGTAATAGATATTGATTTCCTAGGTTGAGCTATAACGGCACCAGCATGTGGAACTCAATCACTCATTATGTCCCCAGAAGAGCGGTCAATCACGTGATTTCGTAACTGTGCTTGGGCTATGATAAAAAGGTCTGCGTACGTGGACTACTGTTTAGAGAAAAATCAATTAATACGTGTTTTCCAGTGCTTCTGGAGAAAATACATATTTTTAGAAGAAGCAGCCTGTAGAACTTAGCTGATTATAACGACCACTGCATTGCAACTATCAGCCGTAGTAAACACATTACTGTCGAAATAATCGGCTACAGAACCACTCCGTTAAAGCAAATATTTTGAATTGACAGTAATTTATACATGCAGTTACTCAATTGGGTGTATGTTACAACGAGGACGCCAGTAGCTGTTAAGCATGAAACGTTGTCGGCACTGTTTGATCAATTTTGTTCCTTGATTCCTTATTTTGTTGGTTTTTACGGAGAACACGCGTTAGAGGCCCTTGCCACGGAATTACATATACAATCATTGATAAAAATTATCTCTAGTACATTTACGTCGAACGCTCTGTTCGGAAAAGATCCTAGCTACTCCCAATGGCTTTATACGCCTACGAAAACGATTCCGAAACCCTTGAAAAACCGACTTTCTTATTTAACTTTTGGCTGTTTTAGTGATTCTATTTTTTGTTACCCTTAATATCTAGCAGAAGTGACGTCTAAAACAATAGGGGGTTCTGTTTGGTAGCTGGAAACAAGGTAACAAGAATGGACTTAGCTGGCAGATGTAGCCTGAGGGATAAAACTTTCTGCACGCACTTGACATGTTCACTGTTCCATTCTAGCTCCCATAGTAAACGGTTTTTCCAGCTCAGTGATTTCACGATTTCACATAATTTTTAATAACTATTTAAACAGAGGAAATCATTAAATCTATCCGGCGTCTGGCATTATATAAATTGCCTAGCTAAGAATTTATTTGTTCATAAACAAATTGTCGCTCATAAGTATTCAGCAAAAGTGAATGTTGATTATCCCGCAGACCCAGGAGACGTGTCTGTGAGCTATTCAAGACATAGCATCTGGCAAGAAATCGAGGCTCAGTCGTTTTATCTCGCCTAATTGTTGGCTGTGTGACAAAAAATAAGTATTTAGTATCTATGGGAGACTATGAATCTTTTTGACGGAAAATAAATTACCCTTTTTGCTTGATTTCCAATGAGTTGTATCTCCGTCTCCTTTCAGTTCAAAAAGTCTGCATTTTACCTACCCCGGGCAGCAAATCTTTTTGGATCGAGAGACTGTCTCAGTATGTGGACTGAGCAAAACACTCATTAAACTGGCTCATCTTACGCCGCATAAGTGCACTTTTTCTCCAAGCATTTTTGATTTTTTGTACGGCCTGCAAAAGACGGCAAAATTTTGAGCAACTAAAACATGCTTTGCTGAAAGTGAGCTGAGAAGCGACAGAAGCTCCACACTTTTCCCACAACAACCCATTAAAATTTGAAATGCCAAACATTTTGAAATTTGCTTGTACTTTTCCAGAGACTTATTTGACTTATCCTGGTGTTTGGGTGATTTCTTTTTAGTGATAAGCACTACTGTCATAACCACATTCGCTCTTTGACTCCATGCTGATGCAGTATATGTTTCTGCTGAAATGTCTGCAGGTCTACTTTTGGTTGCTACACGCACAAGCCACCATCACTTGCCCTGCCCAACAGCCTACTCCCTCAGCAGAGGAATTCCAAATCACCTTTGAACAGTGGCTCGACTCCTCTGCGCCTGGCTCCAAGAGCGTCGAAACGGAGGAGGCCTACGACAGGGGTGACTCCTTTTACCTGCCTGACCACTATGTGAGTTAATGGTTGACTTTTATTTTATCCTTTGTAGAGTTGTTTTAACTGAAGGGCAGTTTCTAACTGACAGGATTTTTGCCAGTTTAAATATTCGAATCTTCTTGCATTTTCGTCATCGCCTCCTATTTTTTTGGAAGATTGTGTCTTCGATCCGGCCAGGTTAGACTAGCAGATAAACTGCACTTTTTAGTTCCCACAGAGGGCCAGTTCTAATACCAATTTTTTTGCTTAAAAGTAACATGAGATCTTATTTCTGAAAACATCATTTGAAATCGTCCTAATGAATTGTCTCCGTAAACGATTGTGCTTCCACTTCGTGAATTTAGTTGATCAGTTAAAATTAAACACTCCTGTACTTTCGAATGATCTCTTACATGTAAGGAGTGCATAGGAACTCGCTTATCTCACATTTGACGCCGACAGGCCTACTTTGACGAAAATATGAATTTAAGTGCAAATTTAGAAGTTCACAGCCACTGAAGCGAACCAATTCAACAGAGAAAGTTCGATCGGCGCCCGTAAGTTGAGCGCAGACATAACTGGCGAAGTTGCGATGTATCTATTGCACTCTTTTCTCTCACATCATCTACCATCTTCTGATGAAAAGACAACGTACACACAACCAGGGGTTTGCAGGGACGCAATGTCTGTCAAGGTTAAACTACCAATCCACATGTGCCAAACGCGTAAATGTACGGGACTTCCCTCAGTGGTGGGTGAATCGTCTGAATCGTCTTATGACATTAATGTTGTTTTTTGAAGAGTACTAACTTGAATAAAATTTTACCTGCAGAAAGAGAGAACGGAGTTCTTTCCTTAAGTTCTTTCTACGCGAAATTGTCAACCATAAATGCTCCTCGAAGGTGTCACCTCCAGAAAAGACGGCCACTTGGAGGTCTGTGGTCTTGTTTGCTTCATTATGTACGTTTGACGGGAAATTCCTCCAGTTCCGCTAGGAGCCTTACGCCTGGTCAGCTAGACTTCAAGAACTGCACAATAACTGGGTACCTCAAGCAAACCAAACCTTGCTCTGGTTAGCACATACCTTTGACTAACATTTAAATGTCTACTTGAGGACGATCACCATTTCTTATGCGATACGACAAATCGTGTTAGATTCATGTATGAGTAATGTTCCCACCTCCGGTCTTCTTGACTCCTTCTTGACACCGGGTCCAGGCTGTGGAGTGAAACAGAGTGAGGCGGATGCAGCGCAAGTCTGATCTCACTATAATCTAGCATAAGTCACCGTCCCTGCACCACCCTGCTGTGGAGCATACGATGGACATCTTCGAAACCGACGGCCAAAATGTGTTGTTTCAATTGTTATATCCTGCTTTCAGGGATGAATACGGGTAGCTCAGGCTTTTCTGGTACCTCTGGTCTTCATCTATCGCAGGGTTGATGGCACCTAGATAAGCTATCATTAATTAGATGTCAATGAAGAAGACAGAAGCAACCTTAATTGTCATCTCCATTTTATTATTTTTCTCATCAACCAGCTGTGTTCCAACAACTGAACTGTTAGTGGTGATTTGAAGTAAGGTCGTATTTCACTGGGTTTAGGTATGACCGGCTAACGACGGCTCGTATGACAGAAATAATCTCCAGCCTCCCTCATCTACATCGTTACAACGCATGGACAATAGTTTGTACACACGGAGTTCTACTTTGCTCCCATAAACTGTGTCTATAGAAAGAATTTCATACAGAACCCAGATTTACTCCAGTCTTATATAGAAACAAAACACTCACGTGCTCTTTGGGGTTACTGCGGAATACTCCATAGTCTAAGAAGAACTTGTGAGCACAGGAGCAGTAATTGCATTAGACTGAGTTTTCGAACTCGTACTGGGGTCACTTTTTCCAAAAATAAAATAAAGAACAGTATAGCATGGACAATTTTGTAGCCTGGGAGTGCGGGGCAGGGAGAGACGGCAGTGGGAGGTCGTGCGTCCTGTATTGAAGCTGCCTGTCTGCCATGTTCTCAGCTCGCAGTGGCCGCATGCGTCCTCGGCCAGTTAGTAGACCGCACCATCTCGCCACATGAATCTAGCATGAACCAATCTCCATGTACCTGTTTATGAAGCTACGGCAAGAGATCCAGGTCTTCAGCTGCTCTCGCCCTGTGCTATTACGGAGCCGCCATATCCTCCTTCTGCTGATTGCGAACCGAGTTTTTGGTGTTTCTCCAGTGTGTGTATAGCAGCCTGAGCCCACGGATCGCTTCTCTGAAAAGCGCGTCCACGTCATGATTTATCTACTGGCTCCGAAAAATGCAGCTGTATGTCACACTTATTTTCCGATGAACTACTTCTGCAGACAGCTAAGCTGTTTGAACAGTCAAACCACTAGCAGGCGGGTGTGGAACACGGAAGTTGCCACCACCGAGCCATCTTCTCATTGGAGTGAATATGAACTTCCCTAGAACGTGAAAACCGGAGTGCTTTGGTAGAATGCATACCTGTCTCGCCACGGGCTTAGTTCTCTGTTTCTCCCTCAGTAAACCACGGTGCGGCCTCACAACTGTCCTGGAGAGTAAAAAAAAACCGAGATTGGTCGTTGTCGCGGCAACCGTTTCCCGCCTCCCTACATACCCATAAGGTTTTAATTGGACATGCTAGGCGCGAGTGTGGCTATGGCATCAGGCACGGCGTCACGCGCTCGGCACAAATCGCTGTGCCGCTATTGGCTAGGCCGTAGGCCAATAAAATGCGGCTGGCCAATGCCACACTTCCATCTGCAGATGTGTGGCCTAGGCCTCAGCCGACGATGAGCAGGTGGATGTGAGAGGGAAAAGGGCGAAATGGTGAAGTCTCCTTCGGCACGTTTACATTCATAATCCAGTGTCCCCCTTCCACAGGAAAACGCTGCAAAATCTCGCCTAATTTCGCTGGTTCTATGCCTTTTGGAGTGTGCGAAGCCGCAGTCATGAATCACTACGGTAACGGAGAAAGCGATGGGGTAGACTGTGCCTGGCTATTTGACTTGTGCACCGATATAAAATGAAACGAGTTCAGCCAAACACGCGCTTGGAAGACTGCTGCCCGATCATCGAATTTCTTGATGAATGGAAATATGGGTAGAATGTGTAGTTAGGCCGATAGATGCAATTTTTAACGCAGTCTTCATGACCTCCTGCTACATGTGTAGGAAACTGAATGCGGCATATGTAACTTGACCCTCGTACGGGCTACTACAGGCCAGCCTGATGACGTTTGTGGGGGATATGGTAGTGTTTCTGTTGCTAGATGTGTGAAACAACGCCATGTAGTATGTTGACCCATAGATAGTAAAAGTTCCAGGTAATCTTAGACCAGGCAGTGACTCCATCTGTGCTGACAAAACAGACCTGACACTAAGAGAAGGCGTTGCATCGGAATGGAGCTCATATGAATAACTTGAATTATTTGGTATCCAGGCTAGCAAAGAACATGAAGACACCGTGCAAATTAACAATCCTGAACCGTAGAATGTGGGCACTATAGTGGTTGGGCTCACCGGGTCTAAGGAGACGATCTGTATGGAATGACTAGTCATTTTTAGCAAGAAAGGACTTTACATGTGATATCTGACTCCTGACCCATGCAATAAAACTAAGGCATAATATGGAACCTTTACTTTGAGGGAGTGAGCCACGCGACTCCTGTTGAACCGACACCAAACATTTTGCAGCCACCTTGAACTGCCTCCGATAAAGTTTTTATCCATTTGTCCGTGGCAACCGATGAAAAAAGCAGCCCTAGTATTCCGCCATGTATGTATGGTAAACAGCCCAAATACGCTGAGAAACGGGACAGCCTCTCTGTTGCCAAATGCTTAAAAATTGGGAGAACCCACGACCTTAGTATACAAAAGTTATCAGTACACATTTTCCATCAGTGCGCCGTGGGTGCTCACTAAATTTCCGAAATCCGAGTCTTGGGCACCGGCTTGAGGGAGGTTCGGTTTTCTTGAATCCTCGTTTATCTTCTCTACAAGTGCTACCCATACAGATCCCCTGGTAGACGCGACAGCACACGGGAGGGCTAGGGGACCCATTGACGAGTCGAATCCATCACAGCTGTGTCATGCAGCGGCAAAATATTGGTGAAACCAGCATTTGGGCCTTTAACTTGTACTTGCTCTATCCGTACAGCATAGCCTGTAGCCTGTAATTTGTTTCTATGCGGTTACTGGTCAATCAGTGGTAAACACGTGTTGAACACACACACATCTTGTTGCAAGCTCAACATTGTAGTTGCCTTCCGGCATTCGTTCATTCACAGCACTACGATGGCTACTTCTGATCAGCTTATCTTGTTCGGTGACTGGAACCCCTAGGTCACGTCGTTGAAAGGATCGCACCATTGACCTCTTTGATCTAGGCACTCAACTGGAAATCAATGAAACACTGTCGATTCTCGTCGACTGCGATCGTACAGTGCATGGCTTTGCAACATCGTTGGCATCTACTAACTGGGGCTTCCAACCGGGCAACTTAAAGTACATTCAGTAACCTGGGGCTCTGTAAACGGAAACGCAGTTTAAACTTCCAACTCAAAGTGTGTGAGGTAGTTGAAGCATTTCTGGAATTTACCAACCAACACTGGAGTGATTTAGTTTGTTTGCGAACTCCTTGATGTCTCCTGGGGTGGCTAAAACTGCAACCCGCAAAGGGGTTCTCGCGCGTCAGGCCCGTAAAAGGACGGTAGTCAAGTCCAGACTAACTGACGAGATATTGAACGTCAACAACATCGGAATTCTGCTACCCTGAATGCGTGAGATATAATCTGCTGACTGGATCCCCACCGATTGTTGACGCATCTTTTAGAGGATGCAGGACGTGTAAAATCCAATCGGACCAAGGCATCAATGGGACTGCTTCAAGGATTTCTGATGCTGGCGTTCACAGATGCACTTGTTTCACACACAGGACGCCCTTAGAGACTAAACTAACTTGCCAGGACATGTTGAAGATGAGATTTTTAGTTTCGAAGATTTTGTTATTGCCACCTTCAGCTAGCGCATACAGACTGGATAACCCTGTGTTTTTAGAGAAAGCAGCCATTCCCAGAGCTGCACTCTTTTTGCCAATGACGTCTCATACATCCAGATCTCAGTTTAGTTGGTCTGACTTAAAGTCACCTCCTCCAAGCCGCTTAAACGGCGCCATTTCCCCTCATTTGTAGCTTTCAAACTTTTAACATAAGAGGCATATTCTTTTGATACCTTGGTGATGTCTGTCGCCTACCAATTCCTCGTATTTTCACGCTCAATCACCTTCAGATACAAGCCAGAAAATAATTTATTAGTTTTGGCGTCCGATCCTCCCTTTAGGCTACTTAACACTTGGCATTCTTTCTTGGCATTCTTTCGCCTTTTTCTTACTGGTATTATATGATTTCGTAGTTTTTGGTAGGTGACATAGGTAGATGTAAGTGTGTGAGAAGGGTGGGCCTCCCTCTCTCTTCCATCTCTCACGTAACATTGATGAGGTGAGCAGGTTGGATGCAGGTGGCTGGCGCGGCTGGCTGCTGAAAGTGCAGCGCCTAGATCAATGCCACCACACCTCCATGTTCCGGCATTTGTTATGGGAGCGCAACCCGAATAACGCCTGCCGTGCCTAATCATGGCCCCGTGTTGGTCCAGCACGTGGCTCGTTTAGGGGGCACACACACATCCATACAGCACTGCGAAAGAATGGCGTAAACCCTCTTGCTTTGCTTCTGCTGATTGTTTAAATACGAAACATCTTGTCGGTTCAGCTTACCAAACCCTTCAGTGATGAGTTCGTGATTTGAAACTTTACCAAAAAAATACACGACCTTTCATTCTACCCCCACACCCCCTACATACACCGCCGTTTGTACACGCGAGCGACTGACGAAAGTTGTTAGGATAGTTACTGCAATGGAAACATAAATGTTATCAACAAAAAAAATTAATTGCAGATATTTTGTTTTCCTCATGTACCCGTTTTCTTTTTTTGATGCCGGCAAGTCAGCAGTTTTGGAACATCAAAGCGCTGGGCTGGCAATGTTTGTTTTTGACGAAACATGAAAGCGATCGCTCTGCACTTTAATTTCTTATCCGATCCCCAATGGCTGCGTCGTAACTACAAGTGGCTTTTCGTTGTGTGGGTGATCAGGGTGGTTTCAATTTACAACTTCTATGTCATTAAAGTTCCGGCTTACTATATTTTCTATTGCCTACTGAATCTGCGTGACTTGTATTATGGGCTAAGCCAATGATATAAGATGGTGGTGCGGTGACATACGTTCATTTATATCTTTCGTAGGGGGGCTATGAAGTCAATTCTCACTAAAACTTGGAGTTTGAAATGAACTAAGCGTGCCCACGAGAGTTTGCTTAGAGTGAATCCAGAGCCAGTAACGGAAGTGCTGACCAATCAACGAGTCGGCAGACTGTCACATGCTTCGATGCACCGTTGAAAAAACGACAGGGAAGCCCCTTATTCCTTACTTACGGGTTTATTTTAATGACCAGAAACCTCCTTATGTGCTGCGAAAGATTATTTGTATAAGTTTGGTTTCACGGTGTTTTGTACCCCTTGCTCTGTTTTCTTCGTTGACGGAAATCTGTCAGACCGGGACCGTAGTTGTTTTAAGATTTATTAACCCATTGGTGATTCCTGCATTTTTGTCTATTTAATTACGCCCATGCCTGAACCTACCAAGCATAGCTCCCTTCGATTGGAACCAGGCAGACATCGATATTCACAGATAGAGGCTTCAATTTCGGTGGCAAGTCCTCTGAGCAAACTTGAGGAGCTCATTAAAAGGGACAGAGGGAACTGGTTCCAAGCTCATAGAACAGTTATTTGAGCCTTGACTAGGGCATGAAAGCTTGTCAAAACTTAGTACAACGTGAGTCCCAAACGTACTCAGTAAGATGGAGATATTGGGTACGATTCGACCACACTATCTGGGTTTTTGAATAGACCGGATACACAACAGTTTGACTGTTGTAGTCCGATGATGTTCATCGTGTGTTCCATAGCATGGGGGTGCAGGGATGTTGACTTGCGCGCGAATTAATTTTGAGTGAAAGTAGACTTGCACTGCATCAACTGCACTCCCTCTCTCATCCCTTACCCGCCTGTGTCCGCTGTTAAGGCAGAGTCAAGAACACCGGAGATGTGGTCGGCGCAGGTGGTTGATGCGGCCGGAGACGCTCCTGACCGAGCCGCCACGGCTGAATCAGATCCCACGGAGTGGGAGTGCCACAAATAGCAATAGTGGCGGGTGCGGCGGCTAGGGTCTAGGGGCTCCGGCAGCGCCAGCCACCTGCGCCCTCTCCTATCTTTGGTCTTCTTGACTCTGTCTTGACATCGGGCATACGAGAAGAAGAAGAAGCAGAGAGTGCGGTAGCTGCAGTGCAGGTCTACCATCACTTAAAACTAATCCACGCACAAAACTTCAGTGGAGCATGCGATGGACATCGTCGAAATCGACGGTCGAACTTTCGTGTGTGTGTGGGGTGGGAGTCAGATGGCGATGGCTCCTACATATCCCTGATTTATCGAATCCTGGTGTGTGCGTCATGGGGTCCAGTTCGTGCTGTGGCGCGCAAAGACGGGTACGCCGATCCGTCAGCCGATACTTTCACTCCCACATCAGACCACTGACCGGCTCTGACCGTGGTCTGATTGTGGGGGAGAGAGTGAGGTCGACGGCGTAGCACATTTTCCTCACTATGAAACAATCTGATGAGCTTGAAAATATCATGGTGTGCTGAAAGTCATGGCTTGGAAGGTTGCCAGCTGACGTGATATCTCGAACCGCGTGGTCAGCCCAGTGTGCGTGTTGTGTGGAGTGGCTGACTGACGGACTCAGAGTCAGGCTGCAATGGCTCCTTCTTAATGTGACCTTGATGGCACTCCCACTCAGTTGAGATCTGAGCCACCCCTCTCTTCTGTGGTTGTGTTCTTGTTAAGAGTAGGACCACAGTACGTGGGCCTGCGCCCTCTCCCATCTCCGGTCGTCTTGACTCTGTTTTGACACCGGGCTCAAGTGGGGGAGGAGAGGGTGGGGTAGATGCAACGCACGTGTTCTATCACTTTAAACTAAATCACGCGCGAGTCACCGTCCCTGCATGGCATACGGTGGACATCGTCGAACATGACGGTTAAACTAGCGTGTGGGGGTTGATGTTTAGTCATGGTCCTCGTTCCCACGCTGCCTGCATGGTGGAGTCGGCGTGTTGAGGACGTTGGAGCGTGGAATGGACGGCGGGGGGTGGGGATGGATTCGTTGTGAACGCTGTCTTTGCATCGAATACGTGGAATGCCTGTGACCGCTGTCAGGGTTTGACAGCGGCGTGCTAGTACCACTTGCAGTCGGTCAGGGAAAACTGACTGCGTGGGTTAACGTCTTCTGATAGCATGGCACTGGATTCATTAATCGAATCGCCATGGCCTCGGCTGTTGCGAGCAGCCGTTTGCCTAGGCCTTTCGAGTAGTGTGTTGGTACCCGGTTCATAATTTAGAAGGTTTTTTTTGCGTCAACCTGGTGGTGCGTATCAATTAAATGTGCGAGAATTGAAATTCAAATTGATCGATTTTCACTTTCGCCTAGCCATACAGGCATGTGTTCGCGTACTCTATTCTCCAGATGCCTCGTTGTTCTGCCAATGTATCCTGCTCCACAGTAGCATCTCGCATATGTGAGATTCGAGGCCCTCGGAATGTAGCCCGGCATACAAATTAGCAACCAAGCCGTGTGTGTGGCACGCTTAGACGTTCTGTTTAGTCCTGACGGTCATTGAGTCCGCACCCGCCTCCAGGTACACTGCTTCTCCGGTTAAGGTCCGTCCGATTTTCCTTAGGGTACTTTTCTCAGGAAAACTGTTCTCTAGCGTTGGTGGTACGTTAGTATTTGCGTGCGTGAATTCTTTAAATGTCTGATATAAGGCTTGGTTTCTGCATACATCTGATTGAACGACTTACCTGCTGCACGCCCCAAATAAGCCTGTATAACTCTTTCCTTGTTGCTAACGTTCGATATTCCGAAGCATATAAGCGGTAGGATGACAAAACACTATTCTCTCTTTAAAAAAGAGGCTACTTATGCTAAATTAACTATTCAAAAGTTCCCTATATTTAGAGCCAAGTTAGTGCAAAGTTTAAATGTTCCAATTTTGGTGAAGTGCGGTTTCGTACAAAAAGGCCAAAAGACAAAACTGATAAAGGGTGGTAAAAGGCCATCGGGATATCCATACACTTCACTAGAGTAAGTGAACTGACTCTCGTCAGTCCGGATACCAGCACAGAGGATAATAGAGAAGTTCCGACTGGGAAGACGAGTCGGCCCATTGGCCTAACTGCCAGTCATCGGATGCATCAAAGTGTAGCGGGTAAGGATTAGATGCAAAGTAAACCGATTATTACGTCTGGTAGGCATTATTTTTGGAGATCGTAGGACTAAGGCTTCACCAACCCTCTGACACGTCAAAGGTGGATGCAGCCGTGTAAAAACTTGGTTATGAACGGCCCTTAAACGGGATCTCTGGCTACTGATGCCCTACGGCTAGGTCCTACCAAGTCCGAAAAGATGTAATTGATCAACTTTATCAGAAAATTATTAGCGATGTGGTTCTATCGCAGGTTTCCAAGGTACCTTATAGATATTTACGAAGCTTTTAGTGGACTTGTTCAAAGCTGTATCAAGCAGAGGAGTGGCGAAGGCCATGCGAGAGACCAGTAATGATAGCTCAACTTATCTAGCACCATGTGTCAAAATATTCTACTCTGAAGCCTGTCCGTTACCACTTTCTTGGCTCGGTCCATCTGTTAATCTTTAGGCGCACTCAGGTATTGTCGGGAACGGCAACCCGACAGCGGTTGCTAGCCGTGCTGAGCGTAATTCGGTAAGACAGGGCAATAAGAAACCGCCTCCGAGCTGGCTAACCTGAACCGAAACCCTCCTTTGACCTCAAACCCGAACCCCAACCTCCACAATAACCTGAATCTCCCTTGAAGTCAACGCATGACGTCCGGAATCGGAGCGGAAGTTCTATTCCCATGCGTGACCCATAATTTATATTTCTATCGTTGCACCGATTTAGTAACCTGATAAATTATTGGTCCCACATTTTAAGGAAATGTGTCGATTCGTGTTGGTGCTTCTTTCCCAAGAGTCCACTACTCTGTGCGCTGCCTTACTTGGTCGGGTTGGCGGACTTAATTTAATTGAAAAACCGGTAAGGATGCTTTTCATGACCGCCTTAACAGGGCACCAGAAAGGAACCGCGCACAATACATGTGGCTTTGCGCTACATTCCGAGGAACTAGGCTTCGGAGTAAGGTAGGGCAAAGGCCAGTGTTGGTGTAAGGGTCATGATTAGGCTAAGGGTTAAGATTATTGCCGTGTTTTCTACAGGCTGTAGATTTAGAATGTGGCTAGTGTTAAGATTAAGGTGACAGTTTTGTTTTGTGTTTAGGTCAGTGTTAGCATTTAGACACGTGTATATTTACCCTCCCTGAAATTTATCGTAAAGCCACCTATTTTTAGCCGGCCATACAAGGCATCATTGATGAAACCACAAATTGTGCAACCAAAAATTAATCAGTATTGCCTTAAAAATATGTCATGGGAAGGCAGAATTTGCCAGGACTTTTCCCAAGCGTCCACAGAGAGGGACATTTTTGATCAGTAATTTACTTTGCAATCTTCTTCCACACTGAAATGTTTGCCACCCTAAATGTGACTATTTTTTGCGAAACCTTCTCCACTTGTGCTTTCCTGTGTTAAACGTGTCCTCTGCGGTCCATCGGGCGTGTACCTGATTGATTTTTCTTTCCTCGAGCGCTCATTTTTTCACTGATGCTTTCTCAGGTGTCTGCCAGCCTTACCAAGCATTCTTAAACCTCGGACAGTTGCGGAGACGAGATTTGTCGGAGTGCGCCCTCCTGGCGCTCAGAGCAGGTAAGACTGGAAGGAAAACCAAACGACTGGGGGCGGGTAAATGCGGGTTAACTTTTCTCCGCAGGAGTTTAGCCTGTCAGCTTCAAAGCGCACGCGAGGCATCTCTGCCCAGGTCGTGCTTTGAAGCCCGAGGTAGGCTTAGATGCCGGCCAGTCAGGCGGAACTCCCCACTCTCCCTCACCCCCTCCGTTCGCTCCTTATCTGCGCTTCCTTCTAAACCCTCTACTCGGTTGACGAAAAATCAGCCGGCTGGCGGCAGTCGGAAATGTATTGCTGTTTCTGCTTCTAGCAAATAAACTCAAGTCCTCCAGTCATTTCGCACTAACTTCCGTTATCAGCCGGAGGGGGAAGACGGAGGGGGAAGACGAGGGGGGAAGCCGGAGGGGGAATAGGTACACCGCTGAGACCGCGTTTGCTTATTCGTAAGATCAACCATTCGAGATGAGCGCACAGGTAATGGTTGAGAGCAGATCGCTAATGCGAAAGATGACGACTTCGAGGGGCTAGGAATTTGTGACAATATACAGCAGTCGCCACCTCTGGGGCAAGGGAAGGGATGATTTCCTCCTAGATTTATCGGCAGAGGCTGATGGGGCGCCGGAAGCATGCACCCAGTCGTCTATGCATTTACAACCACGCAGACCTGAAGTACAGTCTGTCAGGTGATTATAAACCTTATAAACAGGCGATTATAAGGCGATTCTGGCTAAAATTTCAAAGCTAGTCAGGCCATCGGTCGGCTGCAGGCCTCCGTGTGGAATCACCATGGTATTCACTCGAACATCAATCTGAAGATGTACAAGGTCGTTGTCTTGACGCCACTCCTTTACGGAGCGGAGACCTGGACCGTCTACTCGAACCAAGCCAGGAAGCTGTATCACTTCCATCTCTGCTGCCTCCGAAGAACACTGAGCCTGAGATAGCAAGACAGGATCCCAGACACGGAAGTCCTGGAGCGGACCGGAATCCTCAGCATCCATGCCAGGTTGAGGCAAGTGCAACTGCGAATGAGCGGCCGCCTGGTGAGAATGGATGCCAAACGACTACCCAAACGACTTTTCTACGGAGATGTCGATACCGATGCTTGCCGACAGGGCGGTCAAAAACGACGCTACAAGGATACTTTGAAGAAATCTCTGCAGCAACTGCGAATCAACCCGGTGACCTGGGAGGACCTCGCCCAGGACAACCTGGCATGGAAAATATCCGTGAAGACTGGTGTAGCAATATACGAAGCCAACCGAATCATCGCTGCTAAGCCCAAAATGGCGGCTCGCAAGTCACAAGCACCCGGATAAAAACCACCAACGCCCAAGCCCTGCCATCGTACCCACGCTGTCATTGCAAATTTCCACGCACGAATCGGCCTGGTTGAACATCTTCAAACTCAATGCAACAACAATTTCACAGTATAAACTTCTGCCACGCCTGCCTCAGACCCCACGATTGCGACCACCCCGCCCACGATCACCGACACCATCCTCCCTCCGCCACCCGTTTCGCCGATTAGGGCGACCAAAACCACTTGCCCACTCCCGTCACCTCAGTGGCCATCTCCGACTACCTACACCTGCTTCCTACAGCACCATCACCACCGCCTTCAGTATCAACGATGGGGGCACGGTACTAACCTGTCCTCATTGCGATCACAAATTCACCTCACACATCGGCCTGGTTGATCCCTTGCGAATCCATCGCACAGAGCCTGGCAAATTAGTGTTTGAGGCACTAACACACAGTAGAGATCGCTGCCTCCAATGCCCTCACTGCCCACGCGCATTCACTCATCGCATGGGCCTGCTCGGTCACATGCACATCTAAAAAAGCGGATTTCACCACGATGCCAGCTCATTTTACGCAACCATCAACGCTTTTCATCTCCCTCTCATGAGCTCGACTACCAGTATCAGCAGCAGAGCTCCCGAAGACTCAGCACCTTCCGACCTCATTGCCACCGCACTTATCGGCCTGGTAGTTCACTTGCGAATCCCTCTCACAGAGATCGGCGAACCCGTGCCAGGAGCACCAACATACACCCGCTGCACCCTACTCAACTGTCCGCACTGCAGACGCACTTTCGCACGCCGCATGGGCCTATTAGGTCACATGCGTCTCCATGCAAACCTGCGGTAGAACACCGCCGGCTATACCACAACACTACATCGCTCCCCATCAGCCTCTGTACCTCACATGATCCCACGCAAAACCACGAAAAAAACATACTCTCAGTCTGCATAGCTGAGTATGAGACAAGCATGATCCTCGGCTCCTTCTCCATGTGGCTCCTCTGTTGCATTTGTGATCTGAGCTTGAGAATTTCACGGGGCGATAAGCGCCGTGGGTTGAAAGATTTCCAACTGAAAATTGCGTTCAGAACTCGCAGTCAGTCCAATGCGTGTTGTATGGAGTGGCTGACTGGCGATCTGGTAGTCCATTAGCGATGGCGCCTTCTTTACGTGACCTCCGGCACTCTCACAAATGTGAGCTGTGAGCCTTTCCCCTCCTGTTGTGTGAAATCCTGGTACTTGTATCTGGGGGGTCAGGTCGTGTACGTGGTACAAGTAGACGAGGTCAGCAGCAGCTGCGCCCACTCCCACATCAGACTACTGACTGGCATGGACGGTGGTCTGATTGTGGGTGTGGGGAAGAGGATGAGGTCAATGCCTAAGCGCATTTGCCTCACTATAAACAATCTGACGCGCTTGAAACAAACGCGGTGCGCTAAAAGCCGCGGCTTGGAAGGTTGTCAACTGATGGGAAAGCTTGGACCACGTGGTCTGCCCAATGTGTGTTTTGTGTGGAGTGGCTGACTGGTGGACTGAGAGTCAGGTTGCAATGGCTCCTTCTTAATGTGGCATTTATGGCACTCACTCCGATGGGATCGGAGCCAGGTGTGTTGGTACGCCCAGGCGTAGCTCTGGCCGTGCCAGCCACCTGCGCCCTCTCCCACCTGCGGTCTTCTTGACTCTGTCATGACGCTGGGCTCAGATGGTAGAGGAGAAAAGAGTGCAGTAGCTGCAGGGCAAGGCTTCTATCCCTTTAAACTAAACTCACGTGCAAGTCACCGTCCCTGCACCACCCTTCTGTGGAGCATATGGTGGACATCGTCGGATTACGACGGTCGAACCATCGTGTGTGTGTGTGTGCCCCGTAAACGGCATAATAATCAGATAATATGTGATGCATTTTACTACCAACAGGGTTCATCTCGCAGAACTGTTTAATGCACTATAAAGTGATACAAAGTTAAATAAAAAGAAGGACTCACCGGAACAGACTAAGGCAGTGAAAAGAAGAAGTAAAAAAACGTCAGCACAAGTCTGAATATTATGGCATGACCTTTTTATGTCTATTAAATTCTATTATATTCTATTAACGCCTTTACAGTGGTGGGCCGACCAAGCTCTCCGAAAATTCAGCATTCTCCAATTAGCAGTCCGGCCCTCTCACATTTGCCAATCTGAACCCAAACATGGCTGCCGCACCGTTTGTTCGCATCTGAAGTTGGAATGTGTAAATGTTCAGTGGTTTTCAGGTTATTATGGTTGTCACCAGCGCGTGGTAGAGTTACGACAACCCGGTTGGTGTGCATTCATATATACGATGACTTTCGACCGTTTTTGAGTCTTGTGAATGCCAAGAGGAATGCCGCTGACGAACTTTACGTGAATAGAGTGCGGTGTTGCATGCAATTGGTCATAGCGGTAGGTAAATGGGATGACTCTTGAACATCGTAGTGAATAACCAAAGTTTCAGTTGAAAAAAACCTTTCTAAACGGTAAACGGACCGCAAAGAGGAACAGCCATACGAATTAGGCAGAAAAATAAGTTTATGTATCTGCGAGAAATGGTTGCCCCCACACTATCGAGGGAGAGGTGGCCTGGACTACAGCTCACAGGATCGCAGCACTCATCGCTATTGGCTAAGCTGGAGCTTAGGCGAATACTGTCATCGGCGATTTACATCAAGAAAACGCGCATTAGTTAAGCTGCAGCTCGTGCGATCTGGACTGAGATGTGGCAGGTTATGAAAACCAGAAACTCCATGCTCGTGTAATGCGAGGCCGGTGTAAATAGAGGTTTTACGGGTGGGTTAGTACAGCGGGTAACATAAGGTGTATACGGTGTGTACGGTCCTTGTAAAATTGCATGTTTTTTTCCTGCCTTTTTGAATTCACAAAGTCGATATTTGTCATCTTTTTATAAAGCCTCCAAGAATTTGCTAGCCAGAGTGGATATCCCTGGGGATTACTTCATTGTCGGTTTTACCGACACAGACGTCGGTAGAATTCTGTTGCTTCGACCTCGGTGGAAAAAGGATAATTGCTCGGACGTGAAACATTCGCAAGTTGCACACTTTTTCATCGTCAAGCATAAAGCAAAACATGAACCAGGGGTTTCTCAATTTCATAGTGCTGTCCATAACCTATCAGCATTTGTAAGGGCCCTAATTAAGGAGTCATCTTATCGGGTTAGCTATCAACAGGAGGCAGAAAAGACGTCAATTCAAAAGCCGGTATAGTAGTGTGTCTGAAGCATATCGCTGATAGTAAATATTACAATTCCATTTTTAATTCCCAATCTTAAAACCATTTTAAATTTTGATTAAAATTGTGTTACCGATAAGACTTGAATGGACGCTGATGCCCGCGGTAGACGATACTGTGTTGGTAGTGCACTGGTCTGGCGAGCCTTTGTTTCACAAAAGACGTCAAAATGCGTCCTTTTACAGGCGGCTTAAAGTACTCTGCCATGACTCCAAACCTTTCTTATTCATCTTCCACGCTTTCTAAGCGGTGCACTCTTGTTGTATCAGAAAAGCAAAGTATGATACAAGTTATCATTCTAATACAATGTGCCGAATATTGCATAAAGTTTATTGAAGTACTGTCCAGACGCACATGGTTCATTAAGCGAATTTAACGATAGCAATGCCAGTAAGGGGAGGGTATATTCAGTAAGTATGAGCTGCTGTGAGTTAAGCAGAATTCAAAAATTTTGTTGTGTTGCAATCCTGACAAGAAGTGTGGTCTCATATCCTGTGCCATTTAAGCGGGTACATCACAAGGTGATTGACCTTATACCGGTGGGGCAACCATCTTCTGTGTTACATGTTAGAAAATTTAGGCAAAAGCGTGGGAACTGTAAGAAATTATGAAACAGAGATGTTTGGAGCATTTAACAGCCGACAAAATGACTCTGAAGGTGACTTTTTAACTCATTACGCATAGGAGACAAAGTTATCCTGTGACCCCTCCGGCTCGATCTGCTTTGCGATCTGATTTGCCGTACGTCGGAATCGGCTTCTCTTGCGGCTGTCGAAGTTCAGGAATAGCGCGTCTCCTAAATAGGTGGATATTTTAAGTCTAAGGCCACTGCTTTGTGTAGCTACCCCATCTCCAATTCCATCCTTACAAGGCGGGAAGGGATACCTTCACGAGGGTGCACAAAAATTGGAATGCTTTGACCAAAACATTCAAACGCTATAAGGTAAGAGAAGATCACTTCAGAGTAAAGTCATATTGAACATATATGCAGAAAATAACCCGAAACTGTGGTATGACTTGCCGCACCCATTGAAAACTTCTGCTTAAATAATATCTATATATGTATATTTAATTAGAAGAGCTGAAATTCTTTTGAAAAAATACAAACATTAATGCATAAATTTTTCGAAACTAGTGCCCCAGCTCGTCGTCAGACTTTGGTATCTGTTCAAGAAGAATTAACTCATCAACCGTGTCTAAGAGGATATTATACGGTTGGGCGATGTCAACGCCAATACGCGTTAGGTGCAGTTGGTTTTTCTTGTCATGATTGGCAGTGCGCATTTGAATTTGTCCTTGAGAATTTTTGTATGTGGCATCGAAATCGATATGCCAATTGATGCATGCCTCCAAGAATTCGTAGCCTTTTGTCATTGGACACGTGCCCACAATCCGAGTTCTCCCCATACAAATTGATACCCAGAATCCAGTGTGCACATGGTGACCTGGGATAAGTGGTCTCGTCTTCTAACCGCTAACCGATTTTTTGTGTATGTGGGTTGCGACGAATTTCCCAATTTGTCCACAATAAAACAGCACCATAACTGGAACATGGGAATTTGTAGACAACACCTTTTCTATCAAGATAGCCAACCCTGTCCTTAAGATGTACAAGCTGTGAGCGGAGATAGATGAGGGATGGTATTCTAATTGTATCTGGTGTTTTCTTAGTTGCTTTTTCGACAAGTTCGGGTACATTTTGCACGTATGGGATAGTTCGCCATGTTATTGGTTTTGGTGCCTGAGTCACCGTGTCGTTCGAAATACCTTTCTGTTTGACTTCTTGCCACTTCAGACATTGATGCACGGGAAGTCATGTGGGTATCCATTTTCGGAGAATAATTTAAAGAGGTATTTCATTTCTGCCTGATAACTTTCTTCATCAGAGCAGTGTCTTTTGGCTCGATTTAGGAGACTGTAGACAAAACTTCTTTTGTGAGAGATTCTGTGGTTACTCTCAAAGTGTAGGATGACCTCAGAATATGTTTCTTTGCGATAAACTGATGTACAGAGTGATCCATGAGTTTTTCGTTGTACGAGAACATCCAGAAATAAGAGTTGTCCATCAGTTTACGTTTCGAACGTGAATTCAATTCCTGGAAATGTAGAGTTCAGATTATTGTGGAGGAGGTCGAAGTGATTTATCTTGACGATAGCAAATGTGCCATCTACGTAGTGCAGCCATAGTTTTGGTTCAATTGTAGGAAGAGCTCTCAATTCTAATTTCTGCATTATGGCCTCGGCCAGAAAGCCGGATATGGGTGACCCCATAGGAGTTCCGTTAAGTTGTTGATAGCATTGGCTGGAGAAAAGAAAAGTTGGTTTCTAGACAGAGATCTAGTAGTTGGAGAAAAAGCGTCGGCAGGCTCATCAGTGATGTAGGCCTGAAGTAGTTTTTCGGTGCAGTGTCTCGCTTAATCCAGAGAGCTCGAGGTGAAAAGCTAGACCACATCAAATGAAACTAATATGTCGTCAGATGTAACTGTAACTCCTTTTATTTCATCTAGAAAACCTTTTTGAATCTTCAATGGTGTACTCCAGAGTTCTTTGTAAAGTGGATGAAGTTGGTGAGATAGCCACTTTGATATTTTATAGTGGGTGCACCGATTAAAGGAAACCATTGGCCGCAGTGGGGGTACCAGCATTGTGAATTTTTGGAAGACGCTGGCGTATGAGTGATTTTTATTTTCAATTGGCTGTAAAAAGCATACTTTAAAATTTTCGCTTTAATTATATGCATTTTTCTCATTGATTTGCGATGCCCTCATAAATTCAAATATATCTTATAGAAATAGACACCGATGTTCTATATCCTATAATTATTTTATTTGCAAATTAAGTTTTCCTCAAACTGTTTACTTGGATAACCCGTATTTTTGGTTTTAAAATAAACCGCTGAATAATGTTGAACCCTATCGGTCATTACACTTCACATACCTGTAAACAGTCTGTCTAATAAAATAATCACAACTTCCTGCATGCTATGGGGAAGAGGTCGATAGCTCTTATAAGTGCTGCAATGGATGTAGATCATGTTATATCCTTTATAGGTAACAGTAATAAATTGACGGTTATGGTGAATTACGAATGAAAATTTCACAGTCATAAACATCACATTATTTAAATCCTTTTTAAAACCACAAGATAATACTTGGACAAAGGGGTGTAATTTGCGACCAAACAATCAAAGAAACAAAACTTTTGTGCATGTTTTTCGATGAAATAATTTGCATTTCTAAGGGCATAGAGAATCAATTCCAAAATGCATGCTACCTTAGTAGCCATTTTTGTACAATGCATATTTTTCAGGCGGCCAAAAAGAGTTCTCGTTCAAAACCGACATCCTGGCGTTACTGAAATATATTGGGAGGAGTTTGCCTGATAATCGTTATAACAAGCCTACTTAAGGGATTTTTTTGAATCTAAAACGCATTATAGAATTTAAGTTGACAGTTTATGGGATATCGAATAAACTTTATATGTATGTTAGAATTCGGTTCGTGAAGTACACTTCCTCCGACTGTAATTACGGTGATGGAAAACTTCTCAATTCGAAAAGCACTGCGCAAGAATTGAAGAACAGAATTAAGTTCTCAGAACTGCTTTGCAAATGAGAAGAAGGTAGTTATTTCATTTAAAAAGGATGAAAGCGTCATCGTGCTGATCACACACAAAGGAGGCTCCACCAACATTGTAAACACTTCCAACTACACAGAGAAGACTATGTCACTGATGGACAATCCATCACACGAAACTCTGCATGCTAATCTTCCAAACTTAAAGAATTCATGCATTAAAACCCGAGACTCATTTCAGAATGGAAAGTAACCTCATAAGTTTTTGCCAGAATCTCAAAACTGGGCAAACCTAAAATTTAACAAAATAAATGGATTTTTTAAAGGTCTCGAAACGAGTGCTCCACTGCGACCCGTAGTCAACCTGATCGATGCCATTTGCTACATGATTTGAAAGTGACTAGTTCACCAATTGGATTTACTTACAAGGAACACCGAAAACTCTGTTGAGGATTGAAATGAGACCCTATAAAAATTAAATGGAGTCAAAGTTACAACTACTGAAATACAGTTGTCATTCGAAAGAGTCTCGTTCTTTTAGGGGTCGATTCAACTAGATTTAGCGAGACGCTGCCCAGTGATTCTTTATTTTTCTCTTCTTTTAACCCAACCGAGAAAGACCCTATTGTAGGTTCGCATATTTCCGGCATGCTGATGGGATCGATAGTGCAGAACTTGTAATCTCTGGACGCTCCCCACACCTATTCCAAACTGTTGGCTGCGCTATGTAAATGACACATTTTTCCTCGTCAAGCAAGTCAGTTAGATCTGCTCTTCATGAATCTTAACTCTAAATTTTCTGAAATCGTGCTATCTTTGCATCTCGACTTGACAAAGCACTCACATTCTTGGATGTCCCTGTAGCGTAAAGACTGCTCGATAAATCAACACGTAAGCTTACCACAGAGAGAAATATTCAAAGGTCATCCTACATTTTGACAGCACCCATCTCGTTTCTCACAAATGAAGTTCTGTCTGCCGCCTGTTAATTTGAGCTGAAACGCGCTGCATTGGTATAAAAAGTTATTGAACAAAAAGTAAAAATTTGCCCAAAATCGAGTACCCCGCGCCTGCTTCAGTTTGGTAGGGCCTCAATTGTTCAAAGGAAAAGTATTTTGAATGCAATGGCCACCCAGACAGCGTAAAACCAATAACCTGAAATCCTCTTTGGGGAAAAAGGGATCTGCGTTTTCCGACGGACAACTGACAAGGCATCAGGCGCAAATAGCAAACCAACCAACTGCTACCTTATCCCATACAACTCGTAAATCCTATAGACAGTAGAAAAACGGGTTAGTTGTGACATTTCGTATGCCAGTTTTTAATGACGTTCATTGTGTGGCCAAATGGGGAAATGGGTCTCCACATATATGCATGAACATCAGTGGTTAGAGGTTAAGGAAGCTTGACCATCTATCCCAGCTGACACATGCTCCATTGGACGATTGGCACACATTTGTTTGGGAGTAAGATCACATTTTTGGCGCTCGCCCAATACCGAAAGGCCGTGAATTTCTGTGACAATTCATCAGGTTTGTGCTGTAACATTAGGGCATATCAATTGAGATGCTGCATGCAAATATCTGCGATATAAATGGTCGAGAGCGCAGTTAATGCCAATGAGCTACTATCGACGCCTATTGGTGCGGGGTTTTCCATGTTTGTTTCTCATGTTTTATTATGGATACAGGACCCTTGTAAGTCTGGGGAGTCAAACCTACTCGTATCCCCCCGCCTAACTTTTCTTTTTTCCATTTAATGCCGTTGCATCTTGCCACTTTCATTTCTAGGTAGGTTTTATCACCCTAACCTCTCCCCTTCCGTATAATTCTCTCTCATTTTTGCACCTTTCACTCAGCAATTCTGAATTCTGTACCTGTCCGGCCAACTACTTCTGGTTTATACCCTCTTTTGCGATTACCGAGTCTTTGTCCGGCGCCGCGCCTCGAACACCATACTCATCTTAGAGTTGAGCATATTTCTGCTTTTCCCCAGACGTGTTGGGTTTTGCCCCCCTCAGGCTGATGGTGCATTACTGGCGTAAGTGGGTGAGCTGGTGGTGAGTCCGGAGCCAGCGATGAGAAAGTACCTGGTTGAGTGTCGTTATTTTTGCTATCATCCCCCAAATCCCCCCGCCCGCCCGCCCGCATCCTCCTCGAGGACATTCAAGTCTCTAGTGGCTCGTTCGCTCACTGGCACCCTCTCGCCAACATCCCACAGAGAGATGGGGTGCTCTCAATAGACAGCCTAGGTCCGCCCCACCATCTCGCCTCCTTGCTGGCGTGGGTGGCGTGTGTGCCCGTTTGACGAAGCGAATGCAAATTCCCGCCCTGCTGTTAAAACAGGAGACTTATGGCTGGCACGACAGTTCCGCAGTCAGATGCCGGAGTATGCCCATGACGGTAAAAAGACTAAGGTGGACTAATATTTCGCTTCTGTAAAGACGAGAAACGGGAGTAAGGAGTCCCCGAGGTATTGCCCCAAAACAGAGAACGGATATACGGTAGATGCACTGTCTCAATAAATTTAAACCGAACTTCTGAGCAAAGATTACTTGAGGTAAGTTGTAACAGTAGTTCTCGTCCGGGGTATAATCACAGGATGTTTCAGCTAAAAGACAGACCAGTATGAAAAGGTTTCGTTCGACTAATTTTCAAAAGCCACTCTGTAAAGAATGCCTACCTTAGTAGTATGCTTTTGTCGTAGATTTTCGATTGTCTTATAAATTTAAAGTGTATATTATAAAAAAAGATTAACAAAAATATTTCGTACTAATTGGCTGAAAATTACGTATTCTTCAACTTTTTGCCCTGAGGAAAGTGAGAGTGCGTGGAAGTTTCTACTCATGAGTTATTAAAGAATGTTCGATTCATAAAGCAGCCTATTTATCCACTTATTAATGTTGGTCGTCAAATTCAGTCACTGTATGGTCCACATTCACGGTAAGAATGTTACGGGCCCTATATTACCTCCTTTTGTAGCATAGATAGATAGAGATTTCTCGTAACCGGAAAAATATATAGCAGATATTTTGGGAAAACATGAAGGTTGGTGTAACCAGAAGGTTGGATTTCGAACTTTTGGAGAAATTTGAAGTTTTTTCCAACCGCAAAGACACCTCTTCGTCGAGTTTAAAATCTTAAGAAGACGTACTTTGCAATGAGTTTAGAGAGGCGTATTCGCTTGTTCATAATTTCTATAAAATGCATTTGAACAATGAAAATAAAAAAGGCATACTACTTAATTACTAATTTATTACAGACTGTAGTTTTTGAAGGCAGTCGGAAAGAAGCTCTTTCAAAAAGCCGGTATTCTATGGCGACTGAAATATTTAGGGATTATGCCGTACAAATTGATATTAAAAGTCTACTTAAGTAATCCTTTCTAATTGAAGTCACGTTTTCCGTTAAAATTTCCTAAGATCGAAAATCAATAGCTGTACTTTTAAAGCCAAGAGCACAGAGTCTTCTTTCATGGCACGTCACACACCAAACACCAAAAGCACCCTGTCATACTTTTATGCATGAGACAGTGGTCCATAGATTTTGCCAAATTCGCATCACAGTGTAATGGGCGTGGACGTTTCTCTCTTGCTCGTAAGACTGATCAAAATGGTCTTCTCTCTCTCGGGGTTTGTATAGGCACCATCGTCAGTGACTAAAATGTGTAATTCAGTGCTTGGGGAATTTGTGACTTCGAGTTGTCCTCTCTGTTTTAAGTATGGCCTTTACGTGGTCTGAAGAGCATATACGATTGGTTAAGAAAAGCAGTCGATTTCATCGAACAACAGTAGCTGAAAAATCGCTTCTAGGGTGTTCATAAGATGCGAGATCACATTTGGTGCATAATTAATTGGAAGGAGCTGAAATACAGTAGATTTTCTTACTGAGGAATTTCATGAATTGCATAGGACAATCTCTGTTACGCAAACTCAACCCACGCTGTGGACCCTAAAACAGTTGAAACGGCCGTCCTTTAAAAGAAGGCCTAATCTGATTTATAAATTAATACTTTCCAAACATAAAAATAATTCATGTTCTATAATTAAATCTTATTTCAGAAAGAAGGTATATTAGAACTAACTGAAACAAGATTAACTTTAAAGATGCTTAGAGAAGAAGGGCGCATGAAAGACGAAAATAATAAAAAGGTAATAAAAATGCAAAGTCCAAGTACTTTTGGATGTTAATTTGCAGGCGGTACAGAATAAAATCTTTCAGACATGAACATGTAGCTAGGTTGTCCATAGTAGTTTGTTCAATGTGATAAATTATTAAAAACGGCAGTCATTCTTGTATGAAAGACTTTTTGCGTTGTGCCGGGTCTTTTGATAATTGACTAAAAAATACTTCCCTAGGATTGAGATCCAGGCTGCTGGCAGGAAAAAACTAGATTGAAGGCCGCATGCGGAGATAATAGCTGCTGTTAAAAATTTAAATTTTATTTGCAGGCATAATCAAATGCACACCTCGTTAGAGCGACAGAATTCACACCATATCGGGTGGAATCATATTATCCATTCTGTGACAATCGAGAGCGTTATGATCGAAAAGTTTCTGTAAAATATCAAGGAACACCAAACTGTTAACACTGTAAGTAGTCGACCGCCAGATTGGCCACCCTCCAAATTTACTAGCCGTTCAACTCACCAATCGCAGACAGTCCCTGAAAGCTGCCGTCGATGCTGCGTGCTCCCCTTTTGCAAGGTTTGTCAAACATTGACCACCTGGGTCGACTTTTCCAGGCTTATCTAAAATAAGATATAATCGCAGAAGAAATGATCTTCCAGAATGAGGATCAGTAGTCCATGGATTTCTAAGTAAATAAAAATCGTTCCCTTATAGGTTTATAAACTATAAAAGCTTCATCGTGGTATTTTTGCTGATAATGATCAAATTCTTGCATCCTTTTTTTCATAGAGGAAATCGGCAAATAGTATCAGTGGGCATAAAAGGATATATTTTCAGTGTACGATAGACAAAAACGCATCTTGTTTATTCGTTGACCTTTTTATTCCACCCTGTTTATTTCTTGCCACGACTCTGCCATTAAGAGTGCGGTATGCCCTCATCTGATAACCACTAAAAAAACTTGTAATAACACGTGCAACTATTTTTCCGGTGCTATTTTCTGCATTCTTACGTTGTAAGTTACAGATCGAAACCGTCTGGACATCTTTATCCTACGGTGTGAAAGATAAAAGTGGCAGGATGTCGCAAAAAAGAGTTATGTCTACAGTTTCGTAAATCGAACCAAAACACCCTGATCTGATGAAAAATGTTAGCAAGCAGAAATTAAATACACCTTTATTTTCTAAAAATGGATACCCGTGTGATGTCGTGCGTCAATGCATAAAACGGCAGGAATTCAAGCAAATGCTATTTCAAACAATACGGGCGCCTAAACACCAAATACCCCAACAACGCTTATTGGCCCAGACATAGGCGAAGTGTGAATAACAGTGTGTGAAGTGTGTGCGAAGTGTGTGAATAACAGCTGATAAGTCAACTGTTCTTGTACAGATCCCATAGTATAACGGCAATTAGGGTAAAAAATTTGAAAAACTACGCAATAAAGCTTATATTCTCTCAATAAATTATGTCTACCCAATTAACTTTCTTGGGGTGCCTGTTTATATATATATATATATATATATTGTAACAGTCGCGATTTTCGGTGTACTACAACAAGTTCAAATCAAAACAGTGTAGTACTGGTTTTCTATGAAACGAAACCTCAGAATTTTACAAATAATAGTTTTTAAAACTGAATTTGCTCTGGTTTTCCCGAAAACAGTGTGACTTCTTATACCCATCTTTACCTGATTTTCGCTGGCGCGCATCCCAATTTTTCCGTTTCCTGAAGAGATTTATTTCAAAGCTTTCGCGCTTATATTTAAAGCTAATTTATAGTAGAAAGTGCGCCAACAAGGGATTTCGCCATTAAGCCTTTGACAGCGCAGGAAATTACTTGGATATCAAGAGACGTCTGATTTTGAACATTTTTGGTTTCATATGTCCTCATATAACAGACTTGGACGGAACGCTTTTTTGATTAACGAATTTCTGCGCCTCAAATTAATTCAATAATTAAAATCAGCAACTTCAAATGTGTGACAAATTTCTCCGAATTTTCAATCTCAAAATTTCATGAGTTAGGAAATGTACAAAAAAATTCTGCCAGACAAAGACTAAATGCCATCTGACCACATTAATGAGCAAATAACTTCAAGGTCGGGGGCATTTCAGACCTGCGATGGTCGTGCGTCCATACGAATTCAAGGTCACCTACTTGAGCTGCCGTGAACTTCGCAGAAAGGAATGCGCGCTACCAGAGTCTGATAGGTTGACTGCTTATATAGTCTCCCATCTCAAACGCTCGTCATTTGAGACGCGAAGGAAAGTTCGTTGTTTTGAACGGGGGTCGATTCAACCGGTTCTACAGTAAGGGACCGAGTTCACGCGATGGTAACGAAAATTGTAAAATGAGTTTTAGATTAAGAATGAGTTCTTTAGTGTAATTGTTATATTTATTATCTGAGAGCATAATCCCAAGATATTTTAGACACTTTAGGATGCATTCTTTTGAACAAAAGTATTTTCGGCCTCATCACTGAAACTCACACAATAAAAATGACTCCTTAAGTAATGTGTTTTTTCTATAGATTTTCGATTTCCTAAGGAAATCAAATATATATTATGGAAAATATGAACAAGAATATTTGTTTTTCTTGTACGCGTTAGATAAAAAATTACGTCTTATTAAACGTTTTACTTGAAGATGGGCTATCTTTGGATTGTAAAAACGTTTATCTGATTTCGGAATAATTTTGAGCTCGATCTACCGTTGTATGTGCGTATGGTTTTCAGTCTGCAAGCTATATACCTTTATTAAAATAAATATCGTACATTCCTGTATGTCATTAAAGAAGATAACATATAGCACTCATACAACTTTGAAATAGACGTGTGGTATTAAAAAACTTTATGATGCAATCTTAATGGACAGTATGCGAGCTTCAAATTTTCACAATTAGAGCCTTGTCTGTAACCAATAGATGGCCTTTATTCAAGTGAGACATTTCCAGAAGAACAGAGTTTCTATGAAATGAGTACAAGAGAGAATATTGTTTTTTGTCGTTTTTAATAAACCCTTATTGAATTTGCAAGGTAACCAAAAATCTACAGAAAAGCTACACACTACGTAAGGAGTCCTTTTTTAATGAGTGAAGTTGATATAGGTGGCTCAAGGAGCCTTCGTTCAAAAGCCGGCATCCTGTTGTTTCCGAAATCTTTTGAGATTATGCCCCAAGAGATTAAACATTGCAAGTCCATTTTTGCAATCCTTCCTAGGCAAAGATTGCACGTGATCGTTCAGTGACTGTACTTGATGGAGAAGACCGGAGATTTCATGGAGATTTCATCCTCTTAAATTGGCTGCAGGATTTTGTCTGCATAATAACAGTAAATAGATTTCCTCAAAGCCTTTTTCAGTTAACGTGCAGAAACTACTTTCAAGCCGAAATGGGAAAGGACATCCGTATTTATCCTTATTTAAACTTTTATATTATTACAAAAAGTGGATCTGATATAACCCAACGTACTCAACAACTGAGCTTGCTTTGGAATGCTGCGGCTGAAATTCTTCTTCTTCTCCAAAGATGAAATGCGAACACGTATGGTTTGAAGAGCTTTCCAAAAATGCCATAGAAAACTAGAATGACCAATTCCTCTCCCTTTGGCATAGCCAGCCAATGTCAGGGCGGGAAGACCTAAATTAGTTACCATGATTCTAATGTTTTCAAAGTTACCCTCGTAATGCTGAGCGGCGCGTCCATGCTCTGTTATCTAGGATTAAAATGACTCGTTTTCGTGAAAATAACGTCAATCCATTCCCCACTCTCTTCCTCACCCACACATCTCTCTTATTTTCCCACCCACCTTCCCTATTTTTTCCCAAAAGACTTCTCGGGAGCGATTACAGTTCATGGCAACGGGAACCACCGGTACAACAACTAGATTTGCGCTAAATTCCAGGAAAATTACGTTGGGTTCGCAGTTAAGGGCAGGTTTAAGATATGGATTAGGTCTATGGTTGAGGTTTGCGTTAGAGCTGACGTTAGAGCTAGGAAACGTGAATTCTTTCTCTGCCTAGCATTTAGTGCAAGTTAGAGGAGGGATCTAATTTTAAATCCCTGTCCTTTTCCAACCACCGCCATTTGTTCCGCCCCTTTTGTCCCTTATCCTCTTACCTTCCTTACTACTGATACTCAGTTAGTACGCTAGAAATGCCAGTAAGTCGATTCTATTTCACCTCGACTTCCCTCGATATCTCATTAATTACTGTCCCTCACACCTTCGAGGCAGAAACTCTGCGTTGGGCATGACAGGTTCACATTCAGAAAAAGTGGACGGTAGGGCGAGGTCGTGGGTGCAAGTACCTGGTGTAGGACCGTTCCTGCCGTCCGTGCAGTTTGCGCATCCTCGTCGATGTTCAGTATTTTAATGTCCCGTCTCGCTCTTTAGCTTCCCCGCTCCCACCACCAGTGCAGACCGAATTAGTGCACTTTTACGAGGTATTCCACATGCCTCCCGGTTGGGTTCGTGTGCGTGCGTGCATGTGTTTACGCATCTTCTTTTGCCCCCCCAACGAGCCCCGTCGCTGGTGTGTAATAAAGAACATGGGGGGGGGGCGTGATACCGCATAGGTGCAGGCTCACGCCGCACCAGCCACCGTTGCTATTTATGGTTCTCCCACTCCGTGGGATCTCAATCAGGTGTAGCGGCCATGCCAGTAACGTCTCCAGCCGACCCAAGCACCTGCGCTTGACCCCGCCTCCAGTTTACTTGACGCTGTTGTGACGCTTGCACAGGCAGCTAATGCAAGAGAGAGAGAGAGAGAGAGAGAGAGGGAGCAAGTGCGGTAGATGCAGTGAAAGTCTACTATCGCTGCAAATTAATTCACGCGCAAATTACCGTCTCTTCACCATCCTGTTGTGGTGTAAATGGTAGATATAGTCGAAATCAATGGTCGAACTGTCGGGTGGCAAGTCTCATTTTGCCCCTAAATGAGCTCCATCGCTGTTGCGCAAGAACGAACGGGCTTCGCACTGGCAGAGTGAATTTACTAGTCCTGGCTGCGCTGAGTCTACGCAAGTCCTTAACTCTATTTCCGCACATAAACGTAAGACTCAGGTTAGACGCTGTACTCAATCTAATCCCCAGTTGCCTCAAGTCGAGGAGGCGACGGGCAGACGGTAGACTGAATAGGAATAGAGGTCGATCCAGTTAGAATGAAAGCCATAGTCTTCCACTACCGTGGATTTTCTATCTCATGCAATGTCAGCAAAAACTCTGAGACTTTTTTCGATTCGGAATTCTTACTTAAGTAAACTTTTGATATTAAATATCGTTCTGCCTAAAACCAAGATATTTCAGTCACATCAGGATGCAGGATTTTGAGTGAGCCTGTTTCTGTTAAATGACCACTTAGTTAATGTGTATGTTTCCCATCAATTTTCAATGTCCTTTTATATTCAAATACGTTTTATGGAAAATATACACAAAACTATCCTTTCTGGTATTTGGTTTGTAGCAAAGTAAATCTTCCTTAAGTTTCCTATTGGAAGAAAGTGTATGTTTTGCTTTCGAAATATTTTTGCAATTGCTGAAGAATTTTGAACTTAACCAGCCAGTAACACTTGGACTCAAGGTTTCCAAACTACAGGCTATATACTTTGTGCGTAAAGAAAGTCATATATTTCTGCTCACACAGTTTTACATCGCATGTGGGCCATGTTATGTACTTTAAAAGCAACATCAATTAATGGACAGATACGATGATTTACGTTTGGATATTTCGTGGTCTTGAAATATCATAAAAAATAATTTTACGGCCGCAAGATATACTTTATTAAGATTTAAAATTTGAAGAAGACATAACTGGCTACCAACTGAGGGCAACAAAGAAGGTTTTTGTACATATTTGATATCAAATATGTTTAATTTATAAGGACATCGAAATTAAAAGAGAAAATTAAATCTGCTTATGAAGACATTCTTTTACGGGGTCTAGTTTTCATAGGCAACCCACAAAGCTCGTTCGAAAGCCAACATCCTGACGTGTACAATTTTTTTTCGAAACGAAAACACTTTGCAGAAAGTTTGTTTATTTTTAAGCTGATAGCCAAACTAATACGCATACAGTGAAAAACAGACAGCATTTGTAGCTTGAAAGGGTGTTAACTATGCAAAATGCGACTGCCAACAAAGACATGGGTGACTGGAATGGCCATTGCGGCTTATTAACCGTCATCAAACAGCCAAATGCAACCCAGATTTTGCGTCTCCTGAGATTCAACTCTGTAACCTTCTGATTAGAAGTTCAACTCTCTAACCACCCTGCTACGGAATCGTTTTCTTCGCGGTTTCGATCGGGAATATTAAACTTGATGGATGGGTACTCACCGATCTGTAACGGGACACCCGTATCCCAGTGTATTTTTGGGAATCGGCCTAGAGCATTACAGGCATTTGCAAAGTGACTAGTAATATATGTAGAATGAGATTGCCAACAAAAATATGAAATGACCAACTGGCATCAGCCAGCCATACCCGAAACCTGAGGATACTCGTTTAATCTGGTTAAATTGGACCTATTCAGGTCCGAATATACAGCTGCAATGCACTAAGTATGACCTTTATATCACTGACATATGTGAGATCCAAAGCCAGGTGGAAAAAAGGGTGAATAGGCACGAGCCGTATGTCTGGTCTCTAATGCGCCGCAGACTGACGAAAACCTCACTTTAATCTCTTCATTTTCTCCCCCCTCCCCTCGCTTGCTGCGGATGCTGCCTACACCCCGTCAGATCCCCGAGACGGTCAACTTGAGTTGCGACGACACTGGCAGAGGACCTCAAGTCCACGTAAACCTAACTGACCGACTGCGGATACTGCGCATCAAGTGGAAGTTCTTTCCCAGTCTCCAGCCACAATCAGCCCTCCGGGAGTTGCTTACCGCACGTCCTCCCTCCGATGGGATCAGTAGGACACCCCCCAACCTTCCGGATCCTGATCTCCTGGACCGGGCAACCACTGCGTCCGCTGCCCCTCCCTCCCAACTCTCCCTGCTCATGCTTCCACCGGGCTTCAATGTACGAATTCAAATCACCTCACGGCTACATTTTGGCGGAAATTTTTCCCTGGCTCGAAGTGAGTGAGCTTATGTCGGATTATCTTCTTTAATGCGCTGGTAAAAGCATTTTAGTAGAGGAATTTTTCGGCAGACTTGAATAAGCTATGGGATCAACTTGTGAAAAACTCGACGGCCTCGGTGGGACTCGAACCTACGCCAGCAAGGGAAGGCTTTAGTAGAGCTAACGCTTTAGCCAAATCATTTGCGAGGACCCCAACGGCAGTCATGAGTTTAATCACACTGCCTGGTACTAATTTGGTTGATTCTTGATTGATTGCTTAGGTATTCCTGATTGGGCAGTCAACTTACTTGAATCAGAATTCGTAGATTCCAAACGTTGCAGTAGGCTCGCGGGTAAATTGACCCAAGTGTTCTCAAATACACAGTTCGTGCTGGGGGCCATGTAGCTCAGTTGGCTAGAGTTTTGGTTGTAATAAAGCATTTCCCTAGCTGGCGTTGGTTCGAATCCCACCGAAGCCGCCGATTTTTTCACAAATGGGTCAAATGAAAGGCATTTTTAGCTTGTATTAAAAGAAAACTGTAGCACACCAGTCCCGTTTAGCAAATAAAGTAACTGGTCCACCTTCGAAAATGCCGATCGAAATTCAAAAATGTGACTTCTGTTTGAAAGGATTAACTGAGTTGAGTTTTAATATTGATTAATAGATAGTGCAGTCACGATAGGATGTCGGTTTTGAAGTAACTTCCTTCGAATTGATTTCCAAGGTGCTTATATTTTATAGAAAACGTGACCAAAAACATCTTTATGCTCATTTTGTAGGAAATTTTATTTTCTGAAAGTTTTGTACTTGATAGAAGTGTATGTTTTGGTTTTTTGAACCCGTTTTTTAACCCGACCTTCAGTTGCACTTTTGCTTAGAGTTTCCAACTTCCTGCTGTGTGCTGTCTGTTTAACGAGAAGGATACATTTCTTTACTTTACAATGGATGTTTACAATATTGTATGCGTCATAAATCTATTCATAAATGATGAATGGATATTTCGTTGTTTTAAAATCATAAGAATTACAATTTCTTTATAAATCATACCAAAATATTTCTCCAGATACAAAATTTGCAGATGCAATTGCCATAAAATGAGTTGCAAAAAGAATATTTTGTGAAGTATATGTAAAGTATACTTGAATTTTTAGTGGCATCGAAAGCCAATGGGACAAATTCATGCTGCCTAAGTTGGCTTTTTACGGGATGTGGTATTTGCAGACGGCTGGAAAAGGCTCACTTTAAGGCTGGAAGCCTGCGTAACTGAAATATCTTGGGATAATTCTGCAAGCTAATAACTATTACAAGCCCAATTAAGTCTAACTTTCTAATAGAAAACCAATACTAGAATTTTCGTGTACATTTAATAGGATAGGCCAGTTACTGCAGATCGTTGAATTCCCACTACATAACTCTGTGGTCCATTGTCTTGGGTCAAGCCTTTGGGGTACAGTTCAGTTTTGAGATATAACTGAGTGTCAGCGACAAATAAACCGAGAGCTGTCTCTCCAGTGGCTTCGTCTTCTTTGGAGAACGTTACTGAATTCAATTTTTTTCCGATTGCAATCGATAAAACTGGTGGGCTTTTGAAATTGAGCCGCCATCTTTTCTGCACTACATTTGCATGTGAATCCTTTTATATGTACGTCGATTGGCCTATTTCACCCATTATATACCGAATTTTAACCCTTTTTGTTTATTCGAACAACACAAATGAGGTCATCAGCGCACGACGCTGGCACAATTTTGAAGGAAGTCCAAATTGATCGATATTTTGAGACGCATTCAAGGACGATTCTTCGCGATGAATGGATGACCTTTTTGCTGAAAGTTTTGGAATTTTACTTTCAAAATAAAACGTAGCTCTCTCAAAAGATAAGAGTTAGAGCTATGAGCACGTGATGTATGTTGGAAACTCTGACACGACCCTGCTAATGGTGGTCACCCATGTTACTTTGATTACTTGCTACTCTGAGATGGCACTACCTTTCCTCCTCGCTAATTTTAACGTATCCTTCAAAGGTTGCTCTTGTTAATTGGAAATGATCTATTCATGTTTGCTCCAAGATGGTACCGTTGGATCAGAGGGACAACCTGTAGCATAGCATTTTCAACCGGCAGGGCAAGTTTTCGTTATTGCGAACTCCTGTCCTGAACCTAATAAATTTGGTTTAGAAAAATGATTAATGCCACTGGTGCGAATTCTGACTGCCGTTTTTATTATTGCTTCCCTTTGCTGCCGCTCAAATTAATAATATTAGTACTACCATTACAACTATGACCAACAACACTGGCGCTGCTCCCGTCTGTTTGCCAGTCGATTCCGACGAGGTGCACTGTATGCACGACACTAGGTTGGGCGCAGGGACGGCGAAAAGCGCGCAAATTGGATTACAGTGGTAGGATCCTTGCGCTGCATCTACCTCACTCTCCCTCCTCCTCTTCCTGTGTTCGGTCTCATGCCCATAGCCTCAAAACGTGGACGCGGGAGAGGGTACAGGAGCCGCCACTAGGAGTGCTGCCAGACCTGGCTGTGATCCCACGGAGTGGGAATGCCATAGAGGCCACATTAAGAAGTAGCCATTGCAGCTTTATGCTCAGTCCACCAGTCAGCCGCTCCGGCACTGCTCGCACTCCTTTTATAACTACCAGTGCTACTATTAAAGATTTCCACTTATTTCAAAGGCGTTCAAACAATTGTCACGAAAACAGACAGTTCTGCTACTGGCACCGCTACCACCACTGTTACTACGCCTACTATAATCACTGCCATAACTTTCTTTAATATTAAATTTAACATTAAAAATACTGCTAGTATTACTAGAACGACTAATATCATTACTTTTAGTACTATCCCACCACCACCACCACCTTAAGCACTGCTGGTAAGAGCTCCCATCTTGTGCTCTTGAAAGTGGAAACTGGGCTGCATAGTGCTGACACCACCAGCCGCCGAAAATTCATCTTAACTTTGTTCCAGCATACATCTGCGCACCAGTGTGGAAGGAAATAGACAGCTAATGGGGTGGATTGCGTAGTCAGTCCATTTCAAACGCCTCTAATGAAGAGAAATCGTCCGACATTAATTAGTCAACCAATTGGTTTTCTTCTGAAATACAGATGGATACGCTTCTCCAAGTCCAGCTATTCCTCTATTACGCTCAGCGACGTCTTGCGCACAATTTCGCCTGACTGTGCGCTGTGGGCTGTAAATTGCGACACTAAAGGGTTTCTATACTCCCTGGAACACTTTTTCACTTAATCACCGGATTCTCTTTTTACAATTGAACGTAACATTTTTGCTCTCCTGCTAGGCTCTCAGAGCAGAAATTCTGCAGTTTAAGGTGAAAGCTTACCGCCCACTTGCCTGATCTTTGTTTTTAGAAGCCACGTTTCTGCACAAACCCTTTGTTTAAAATGTCAAAACCCCGTCCCAGGGGTCTTAGTTTCCCGACTCGAACGATTTGAGCCTTCCTTCTGGGGAAATATTGGTGGTAGGAACAACAAAATTGTCTGTTTGTGCGCGCGCTAGCCGTGCGGTGATGCCTGCGAGCGAGCTAATGCAAATACACCAACCTTTCTCACTTTCACCACAAGAGAGATTATTACACTGGGCTTAACTTTTACAATGACCATACTCATTGATTCTGAGGACGTAGGAGTTTTGTTGCAGCCTGTAAGTGGGTTCTAGACTGAAACCTAACCGAAATATGGCTACCGATTTTCGGGCGAGCAGACCATAGTGCGCCACCTGGTAGCATAAATTTCTCCCCTCCCAGATGCTTGCGCTCCACTTTACCACCTTTGCATTCGATATTTTATAACGGACTATCGCCCCCCCTTGTCCCCCTAGTCCCCCCTTGTCTTCATCCTTCGCCTCATCCCCACCTTTGTGGCCACGCCACAACTATCGTCACTAATTTGGGTTCCGCGGAGTGGACTAACCCGAGGTGGGTCGACGCCAAAAGTCGGGTTGAGCGTTGCTCATGCATATGCAATAAGCTGGAGACGGCTGAGTCACCTTACTATGTGTTTGGCTGGTCACATAACAACTGGTACTGTCGCCTTGAAACTAAAACAGGGCTCAAACTTTTGCCGTCTGAGTTTAGTTAGTATTGGCTATGGCGGGGGAAACAGCAGCGAAATACCTAGGCAGCCACTGGGTTTCTGCAGCTGCTGTGCTAGATTACCTCATGATAATCCGAATGGCGTGTATTTTCTGACTGATCGAAGCTGGGAGTCGGGCTTGTATGTTTCCTTCCGGATAGGACCCTATGCCAACCGTCACTGACAGGAGATCCGACGGATTAAAGTCTGGTGCCCATCGGTTGGGGATGGGGGAAGCAAAAACTATTTGGCAACGACGACGCTAGATCAGCTACTGCTTACAGTCGGCTGAACTTTGCCGGCAACTATAGAGGAGACTGGAATGGTCATTTCTGGCTCACTAGCAGCTAGCGACCAGTCTTGCCCAATCCCAGGTGGTCAACCCCCCAAAACCCGAGCCCGTAACTTGATCAGAAGTCCAAAGTTCTAACCACTGAGCCACTGGCTCGTTGTCTTGTCGGTTTAGATAGGGAATATTGGCTGCATTCGTTGGTGAAAGCTCACCGATCGCTACCAGAACTCACTCGTTACAATCTGCCTTGGGGCTCACTGCTGAGCTGCTGTTTACAGTCACAGATTTGTATATAGACACGACGGACAAGGGCAAGAACAATTAACCTTGAAACAGCCTAAAGCACACTAAAGAGAAGCTACTCTGTGCCCAATAAATCTTCCTCGACCAGTACAGTAGTGGTCGTAGTCATAGTTAGAAAACGAACTGTTCATTCTCGCCCGAAAAGCGCTGCTTTGGGTCTCTAGAGATGCTGATGTAAAGGGCCATCGGAAGGAATCCGGAGGGTGTCTGAATTGGGCTTACCTGACCGTGGGAAGGCAGTCTTCGCAGCCTTTCCCCAGGAACCGAAACTTTTCGCTATTTCCTCCTCTCAGAATTCAACTAAAGCACGCTTATGTGTCCACTTTTTCTCCAACTTCTTTTATACTCAGAGGTTGCTGAATGGCGGTATAAACGAGCTCTAGATAAGTCAATTCAGGTGGCAATGGTTTCTAAATGTGACATTTGCATAGAGTTATGTGGCTAGGCGTGGTCGGGTTGGGAAGTCTGGCTGGGTTGAAGGGAAGGGGTGCCATGTGTGCCAATGACGGATGAGAAGAGCTGCTCGGTCCGTTAGTTCATAAACGTACCTCTTCTGTCTCTTCGAGTCAGTATAATCGCTTGACCACGAGCAACTGTCTAAAGGTGGACTCGTCGTAGCGTACGCTTTCCTGCCAAATTATCCGTCGCACGCACCAGTTGATACTACTTACTCCCCGAGTAGCCTGCAGCTTTGCTATCTCGTGAATTTTTCCCTAAAATTCGGAAGTGTTTTCGATCCGACAAAAAATACTTAACAAAGGTTGTAATATGAAAAGTCAGCAATGTCCGAATCACCTGACTCCATGTCCTGCACTTAATAATTTCAGAAATTATTTACCCGATTATTCTCTGGAGTCCATATACCAGAAACTGCATAGAGAACGCTGGGGGACCCACTGAGGAGCCGAACCCCTCGTTGCTGTGTCACACAGCAGCAGAAACATCGGCGAAACACGTGTCTGGGCTTTTAGCTAGTATCTATGTCGGAAGTACGGTATAACGTCTTTGTCATATAAGATTCATACTACTTGTAGTACTACTTGTTTGTAGAATGGGCATTACGTGGTTATTCCACAGTGGTTGATTGTCTTCGACCCAAATGTTCATTGAAATTTCGGGTCTGACCCTAAAACGTCATGTCTGAATCACCTGACTCCATGTCCTGCACTTAATAATTTCAGAAATTATTTACCCGATTATTCTCTGGAGTCCATATACCAGAAACCGCGTAGAGAACGCTGGGGGACCCACTGAGGAGCCGAACCCCTCGTTGCTGCATCACGCAGCAGCAGAAACATCGGCGAAACACGTGTCTGGGCTTTTAGCTAGTACCTATGTCGGAAGTACGGTATAATATATGTGTCATATACGATTCATACTACTTGTAGTACTACTTGTTTGTAGAATGGGCATTACGTGGTTATTCCACAGTGGTTGATTGTCTTCGACTATCACAGAAGGAGTTCTGTCTACAGTCTCCTAAATCGAGCCAAAACACGCTGTTCTGATGAAGGATGTTATCGAGCAGACGTCGGGTTTGTGTGACGAACTTGAATATTCAACAGTACAGCTCTATATATATATATATATACGAAAAGACGAAGTTCTTTGGGAAAATAGAAACTTTAATGCGTTAATGTTTGAGACTGGTCCTCCAGCTCGTCGTCAGACTACGGGTAGTGTACATGAACAATAAACTAATTAATCGTGTTTGACAAAGGATTCTGAGGTTGGGCGAAATCTGAACCAATACGCATTGAAAGCATTTGGTCATCCCGTCGTGATTAATTCTGCGTGTTTGAATTTTTCTTTAACGATTTGGTATGCGGCATCCAAATCCATATACCGGTTCATGCATGCCTCATCTGAGTGCATTGCTTCTAGGAATTCACGGTCTTTTCTGATTGGGCAAGTGCCAACAATCCGTGCTTTCTCCCATGCAAATTTAGGCCCTGTTTCCAGTGTATGCATAGCCACTTGGGATAAATGGTCTCGTCTTCTAACTGCTAACTGATGTTCGTGTAGGCGGGTTGAGACAGATTTCCCAGTTTGGCCACAATAAATGGCATTACAACTGGAACATTGAATTTTATAGACAGCACCTTTTATATCCAGGTAGCTAACCCTGTCTTTAGGGTGTACAAGCTGTGGGCGTAAATTAGATGTAGATGCTTGTATCTGGTGTTTTACTAGCTGTGTTTCGACAAGCCCTGATACATTTTTTATGTATGGAAGAGTTCCCAGGTCATTGTTTTGTGTGCCTGGGTGGCCGTTTTGTTTGAAAAACCTTTCTCTTTGGGATTATTGCCGCACGAACTCACGTGCGTATCTATTTTAAGAGAACAATTTACAGAGATATTTCATTTCTGCTCGATAACTTTCTTCCTCAGAGCAGCGTGTTTTGGCTCGATTAAGGAAACTGTAGACAGTCAACTTTTGTGTGAGATAAGATGATTACTCTCAAAGTGTAGGATGACCTCAGAGTATGTTTCTTTGCGGTAAACTGATGTGTGGAGTGATCCATTAGTTTTCCGATGTACGAGGACATCCAGAAATGGGAGTTGAACATTAGCTTCCGTTTTGAACGTGAATTCGATTCCTGGAAATGTTGAGTTTAGATTTTTTGGAGCAGGTCTAACAGTTCTTGCTTGATGATGACAAATGTATTATCATGGTATCGCAGCCACTATTTTGGTTTAATATCAGGGAGAGCTATCGATTCAATAAAAATTCAGATAAAAGTCATAATGGCGCGATGTATCCAAAGAAATTTATAAACTTATCCTTGAAAGTCCTACGAAAACAGAGGAAAACGTGTTATCCTAAGGAATAAAGTACAATCCATCGGATTCCAATTACCCTGACTTCCTTGCCAGCTTCGAGTCAATCATATCTACAACAAATCTCTCAGAAAAAGAGCAGTTTGCAATTCGCAGCAGTACTGTGCATACCTTGAATAACCGCACTCAAGGCACTAAAGCAATACAAAGACATCATCATTCTACCTGCCGATAAAGGAGGTGCCATTACCATCCTAAACAAAGAGGACTACACAGGGAAGATGCTTTCACTCTAAAAATACGATTCAACATGCAAACCTTTGTCTGCAGACCTCACAAAATCCCAAAGCTCGGGCATTGAAAAAGCACTAAAACGCCTTACGGGAAGGAAATTAATATCAAAAGTTCTTGCTAAATCCTTAAAACAGGAAGAACTTTCCCTTGCAAAAATATATGGTCTTCCAAAAATTCACAAAACCGGTCTCCCACTGCGACCGATAGTCTCCTTAGTCGGTGCACCGAATTATAAAATTTCAAAGTGGCTATTTTACCGGCTACATCTGCTTACAAAGAACTCTGAATACTCCATTGAAGATTCAAAATATTTTCTAGACAAATTAAAAGGAATCACAGTTACACCTGACGAGCACATGATTTCATTCAATGTGGTCTCGCTCTTCATCTCGATCCCCCTTGATTAAGCGAGATTATGCACCGAAGAACTACTCCACGCCTACGTCACTGATTTACCTGCCGATGCTTTACTTCAACTCCTAGACCATTGTCTATAAACCAACTTTTCCTTCTCCGGACAATGCTATCAGCAAATTAAAGGGCCCCTATGGGTCGCCCATAACCGGTTTCCTGGCCAAAGCTCTAATGCAGAAATGGGATCGATAGCTCTCCCTGATTTTAAACCAAAAGGGTGGCTGCGATCCGTTGATGATACATTTGTCATCGTCAAGCAAGAACTGTTAGACCTGCTCCACAAAAATATAAACTCAACATTTTCCGGAATCGAATTCACGTTCGAAACGGAAGCTGATGGACAACTCACATTTCCGGATATCCTCGTACATCGGAAAACTGATGGATCACACCAAACATCAGTTTACTGCAGAGAAAAAATATTCTGAGGTCATCGTACAATTTGAGAGGAATCATCCTATCTCTCACAAAAGGAGTTCTGTCTACAGTCTCCTAAATCGAGCCAAAACACGCGTTTTTGATGAAGGAAGTTATCGAGCAGACGTCGGGTTTGTGTGACAACCTTAAATATTCACTAGTAAAGCTCTATTTTCCGACGAGCATTTCTTCATATACATATATATATATATATATAACCTTAACAAGGCAGCGTTTGGTAAGTAAGTCAACAGCGATGCCGAAATTCACACATAGCCCCGACTATCTCATACCCAATACCACATAATTTGTTAGTTCAGTGCATTTAAATTTCCGATGCTAATCACACTCCAGAAGGTTCTCACTACTTAGATGGTCGGTGATGATTACTTATAAGGATCATTAAACAGGACAGGAGAACAGAAACGGTCTGCTATACAGCTGAATGCGCCAAATCGTTTAGAAGTTTAAGGTTACGTTTTGGGCCAGTTTTTGTTGTTTAGAGTCTAGGTTAGGTTTAGCGCTAACTGGGGTGTTAAGGTTTTGTAAATGGATCTGGTTTAAGCTTGCAGTTTACCCTTTAGGCTTAAAAGTTTACGTTTATGTTCGATTTAGGACACTGAGCCAGCTTTATTACTTCGGTGTTGCGTCCCTATTCCCATTTCCTGTTTGGGATGGTGGCTGTATATGTAATCCCTACCAGCTAGTCTACTTTAAATTCAACTCTCTACGGTTAATATTTTAACGATTCCGCTGTTCAAAAACATAAGTACCACTTCTGTTATTTTTGCCTACAGTGCAGTCATCTTGAGATAATTTATCTTGGATTGCAGTCCGTGTTCACGCTGTAAGGAATTCAATTATTCTAGCGCGTTTTGCAAAAACAACTGTGTGCGTTTTTCAACAAAGAAAGTTCTTGCTATGCTTGTAATCGCCCTACCAGCTGCCGGTTAGATGAAAGCTTGTACGACTCTTACAGACGAAAAAATTTGTCTTCTTACGAAGCCACTCCGTACTGGTCCTTTACTTTACTACTGATACAGCAGCCAGATTTAATTAGAATCCGCGTGGTCGGCCGGGAGACGGAATAGCTTCATTAAGGTGGAGAATGAACACTTCATGCAGAAAAGGAACACTGCCTCGCCGAAAAGAGGATGGATGGCATCCTGCCTCTCAGGTCACTTAAAAACAAACGTTTTGAGTAAGTTAGCTCTTGAGACGTTTTCCCCTATTGAAAAAAACTTTCAGTGGCCAATCCCATGGAATGTGTTTTGATTAGGAAGCATTAATTTAGAAGGGTTTTCGTATTGATTATTTAGCAGCTGAATCCCAAACTATTTCAGGCATGCCCATATTCCGGCTTTTAGCAGCATGTCCTTTCAGCAGCCCGTATGAACCACACCTCGATAAAAAATATGACTTATTCAGTATTATGCATGTTTCTATTACATGTTGATGCATTGCTAAAATGCGCTTCAATTTAGTAGGATTTCGTTAGTGGGGTTGTAATAATGGTTATACTTCAGCATGATTTCAACATATTTCAGAAGCGCCGGTATGCCGGTTCTTCAATACACTTCTGCTCCGCCGCCTAAAAAATACTCGGTCGAAATAAAAACTTTGTATCAAAATTTATTCTATTGATTTTTGATGTCGTTGTAACTTCGAGCATATTTTGTAGAAAATGTAAGCATATATGTTATGTATTGCATTCTTTTGATATATACTCGTCTTTTATTTAGCTTTTATGCTCAATAGAAAACGTAGCTTATGTTTGAAAAATATTCTCCATTTCTGGAATAATTTTAAGCCCGATCTTTCGTTGCAAGTCTATTTAGTGCTTTTGGATAACGAGCTATATGCATTTAGTGCGAGCAAAAACCATGCATTCTGCTATATCACTAAGACGGTAACATATATTTTTGTAAAAATTCTGCAATGGATGGGGGTCTATGTTGTGTTAATCATGAAGGGCAATAATAAACACACAACGATGCTTTTTGAATAGAAGTTTAACGGTCTCAAAAATCTCATAATCAAAACGTTTTGAAGCCTATGCATGCGTTCCATTTGCGTACTACATTTGGTGAAGGCGTGAGGTGCTAGCACATTGGGATAATAAATAATATTTCTGCTTAGGCTTTCTACAAAATATACTCAAATTTATTAAGCCATCGAAAATCAATGCACAAAATGCGTACTTTATGAAATATTTATTTTTAACAGGTTGTTTGTTTTTAGATTGCAGAACACAAAATGCATTCAAACGTTGGAATCCTAATGTGTGTGGAAATTTTGGGATTATGTTAGTGGGTTATCAATTTTATAAACCTACTCAAGTAATCTTTCCTGATCGAAAACTCATTTCAGAATTTTAGTTAACATTAAATTTGATTGATCCCTGACTGTACTCAACCGATATAGCAGTAATACGCGATCACCATGTGATGAGGTCTCTTTGAGAAAATATGGTGCATGTATTCACATGATTCAAAGCGTTTCTGATCTGGTTGTTCCACCTGTTACTGTAAATTCAAGCCAATTGTGTAAACATCGGCAGCCTCGTAGCTTAAAATGGCTAGAGCATTGACTGTACTAAAAGCCTTTCCCTCACTGTAGTGGGCTCAGAAGCCCATCGAGGTCGCCGAGTTTTTCACAATTAAAATATCTGCTCAAGTTGCATCGCATCTGTTCGCGTGTCTACGCTTCTTTTTAAGGCTAACAATTGTAAACGCTCTGTGGTATATTCCTAGCGTAAAAAAGTATGTATAATTTCCCGTACAGAGAAAGTAAACAACTCGTATACTAAAACGTAAGAACAAATTCAACGAGAGGGCTGGCTCAAACGCAGTCAGGAATTGGAAAAGGATTTTTCAAAAACCTTGTATTACCCTTCCTTCCAGTACACACTATGAAGACGGTATGATTTCCTATCAAATGAGTACAAGAAAGAAAAATTGTAGCGCATATTTGCAATATTTTAATTTATAGGAGCAATGAAACCCAATGCCATTTTGTACGGAATATGTTTTGGCCGACGGTTAAATTGACATTTACTCAAAAGCTGGCAGCATGGTGCGTCAGACATATCTTAAAGTTATGCTTCAGGATAATCAGTCGTACAATTCTACTTAAATAATCGTTCCAAATTGATAAAAAAAAACATTCAGAATGTCGGTGAACATTTCATGAGAGTAGTCACTGACTGCACAGCAGAGCAACTCGAGAGACCATTTCACGCAAAAATTTCATTTTCAATCTGTCATTCTCCGAACCCAAACAGAGAATGTGAGGAATTTGAATATAGTTGAATGTGGTGGAGACTGAAAAGGTCAGTCAGGGTGTTAGCCTCCTACACTACTCGTTGATTTTCAGTACCTGCGAAAGTATGTGAAATTGGCATTTACCGAAATGGCAGCAGCCAGGATGCAAATATTTTGTTCAAAAACTGTGCATATTTACAGCGAGTCGTCGAAATACGCCCATGCGTTGGAGAAAGATGCGTCAATTATCTTGCCAACTAAGACCAGTGTGTTTTCAACTCTAAAAATGTTTCAAATTTATATTCAGGCTCCTTTTGAGACGAGGAGACTGCCCTAATGCGATCAAATTGGTATCGAATTCATATCGAGTTTGGGGAAATTAGCACCTTTTTCAAGTGCATGTCAAATTGAATTAAGTAATTGGAGCACGCATATTTCCACCAGGGGGTACATCGTAGGATTCGATGGACTGGTAACAACTAAATCATATGCCGACCTTCTTTAGTCGAACTACGACTGACCTACAAACGCTTTGAGCAAAACGACAGAGTCATGAAGAATTTTTATGTCCAAATCTTCAGTTAAAAAAATTTTGGTAAAAATTGATGAAATCATTTTTCATATAGAGAATCGAGAAAAATATTCTGCCTGATGTAGCAGCTTAGAAATCATTGTTTTTGCCAAATACACGCTTAACCCTTTGTCCCAATGAATCAACAACAGTTTTTGGCCGCATCCCAGTTCTTTAGAGCTGATCAAATGCTGGTCCCAAAGCATAAAGTTTACTGTTTATTCTTCGTGATCAAACCGACTGAGCCGCCCAGATTTCCCGATAATGATTACTATGCCGTTTTAATGTAGACATTACGAGTTTGAATCCTCGAGTATGTCCAGTGAAACGACAGGACTTGGTGTTGACAGTAACCTTGAAAATAAGTGCGCCTAGCAGATCGGTCGACATTGGGAACCAACGTTCAGGGGTACGGTGGCATCTGAGTATTTTGTGCTAAAATTAACACGTTTACTTGTTAAGCCACAAAAAAGCTTCCCGTTTTTTATCCGGCTAAATTAAATTATTATTGCTCAAATAAAAATAAATCCGGTTTTCAACCCGGAAAATCAAAGCAGCTGAATCGTTGTAATAAGATTTGGTGGCCTCAGCTCGATTTTAAATTAATAATTACCGCAAGCACCTAGTTCGTCTCCATAGAAAATAACTCAACCTCCAATAAATGCTTATTGCACATTAGACACCTTTTGCTTCCCCAAAATTTTATTTTGTACTCGATCCCATTGTTAGTGGGGAGTGCATACTTCGGCCTTATTGGTTGTAATTACTATCGCTTTAACGATTCCAAGTGTTGTTGACCTTCAGCCTAGCGGACGTTTAAAGGCCGCAGTTTTTCGCAACTTTGAAGTTTCGGGTGCATTTTAGCAGTAATGCGAGACGCGACTTGATCGCACATCCCAGAGTACAGAATACTTTGTTTTTTTGGCTCAGTATTGAATTATTTTGCCGTTTGGCTGCTTTTATCTGAACGCGTTATATGGCTGATAAAATTTGCTTTCTCTCTTTCTATCGCACATGCATACGCACACCACTATGGTGGTATCTTCGCGAGGCATTCCTCCTCCTGCTGTCGAGTGCCTAACTGCGCAATTGGTGCGCAGTTCAAATGAAAAGCTGACGTCCAACGTATTTTTGCATCAAGCAGGGTTGAACTGACCACCACGGCCAGGTGGGAAGGGCCGTAAGCCCCATTTAAAGATGTGCAAAGTTGACAGTGTCGCAAAATTGAGCCGTTTTGAGTACTACTAAAGCAGGATGATTAAGGGGTTCTTACTCTAGCTTGACCGAAACTCCACGGACGAAACTAGGCTACTTTACATCGCTCCTAAGCATTAAGGATTACCGGTCGTTAATATGTGTAAAAACTTTTTGTTATTGTTTTCTACGCCATGATTTTAGCAGTCGTCACCAATATTTAGGGCATTTGTCTGTACAATAGTAGGGTACTGAGCTTTGCCGCCTGACCGGTTCAATCAAGTTAGTCGGTGTCTTGAAAAATTATTTTGTTGACCTATAATTTAGTTCTTCTGTGTGACTTAGATTCGGATTCGAAGTCAACATAAATGTGTCTTTTCTGACCCAAAAGACTTCTTACATACCCAGAAGGGGCCGAGTTATGAATCTGCGAGTACCGGCTGAATGTATTTTGCTTTCATGAAGATGCATCATTTGCTTTAGTCTGGCACAACGCAAAAATAACAGTGGCTTATTATGGATCCACTGAGGTGTTGATGCATGCCTTTGATTCATTCCGTGTGTTGAATTTGCGTGGAATGTTCATTTTGTAAACAAAAAACGTATATTTGCCGTGTATGTACCAAATCACCTGATATACGTTGTGTTTGCTGCGAACTGTTATCTGAGGACCTTTATACGGGCTTCCGAAAAAGACACATATGCTGGGAAGTTTAGTAGTGCAGCGTGTATGAAAGGTATTTATTTTGACAAAATTTACTAGGTCTGCGTGCTAGGGAGACACTTTTGTTTCATCTGTGTTGGTATTACACAGGAAAAATATGTTTTATTTATAACTGTTCATTATAAACGCTTATCGTGATCCAAAGTATTCCTGGAAGGAATATGTATAAAACTAATTCCTGCAGTTCGTCTGTCAGAAATGACCTCATCCTGCGATAAGGCACCTTAAAAGGAAGGGATCGAGGCTTGAAAAAATCTAGCAATAAGCATTTTTAGGAGGACGGTTTGGGTATTCTTGTAGTTTTATAATATCTGCCTCTCTTCTTAGCCCGTGCATGAAGCATGTCAAACATTCCAACTATATGTTGGAGAGAGTTATGGAAAGGGGCATTTCCCTCAAGAAATCGATGGGAAACTTGTTTTCTTGTAATCAAAAACGACTAAAAAGAAACCAAAAAGGCACCGACAGTAAAGAGCATTTCTTTGAATGAGAATACGCTTCCTTATAAGGGAAAAAATAACGGAAGCTCAAACAGAGGGAAAATGCATATATCCTTATGTCGCCAGTTGAAGGGCTGATGGGTATCGTTGGACCAATAGTGTGGAAAAAAAACGAGTTTTCGTATTTTGGAAAAAGTTAGTACTAATGAAGGGGAGAATAAGGAATTCGAAGAGGGGAATATGAACAAATATTTGAGGAATGAGGGATGGTCGCAGTCACAGAACACACATCAGATTATCTTTTGAGGAAAGACCGTTTTTCGATGAGAAGAGATGCGGGCTCAACGCCTTCCTTATCAAGTTAGATAGCATAATCATGTGGATGAACGGAAAAACAGCGCTTATGTTGGTATATTTGACATTGGGGCGATTGCACAGTGATTTCACACACTCAGTGTAAAACGAAAAGAGATATGGAGAGATAACATGGAACCCTGCAGCGCTCTTCAACAGACAATCCATTCGAAAGTTTTCTTGGGGAGCCAGAACAGTGAACTCTAACGATAGGATATGTGGACTCACCAAGTTTTTACTTCTAAGAAATACCTTTTCATGTCTTTTAGGCAGTTTTACTCTAACTTTAACTTTCCTTTTATCCATTCCACGTCAGGTATAACCTAAGTGTTAGGGTTTTTAGGGTAAGAGGCTACGGTTAGATTTTAGTGTAAGGACCAGTGTTAATGGTTAGGGTTAGGTTAAAGGGCTACAGTGAGAGGTAGGAATAGTCTTCCGGTTATACTTAGGCATTAGGTCAAGGCCTATGCTTAAGACATTGTTTTAGGGTTAGGTGTTACGTTGTCAACAATGTCAACTTCCATTACATCTTCAGTCGTTTTTTGCGCTTTAATGGTACATTTAAACACGCGAATGACGAAAATGTAATTTTTTTACGTTTTCGTTCCGAAGAAAATCTTGGGCAATTTTTTTTTGAACATACCCATAAAATACCTATTAACATTAGTCGCGTGGTACGGTTTTCCTTGCTGCCTGATTCTGAGCGGGATCAAATTTTCGACCCTTCTCAGTGATCAAGAGAGAAACATGTGCGCATTTTCTGTACAACGAAGACCGCCTCTAGGGTGGGACATGCTCCATGGTCAGATTCCATGTTATTCAGGCCTGGAGGTGCAATATGGTGGGTTAACGAATGCTAATAAAGGAACACAGCATTTCCCATCTCCCATGTCATTGCTGGTGTCATCATTCGCCCTCTCTCCTGTCTACGTGCGATCTAGTTTGCAAATTCAATAGCAAAGAAACAAGCATGCTCAAAACTGTCATTAGACCGGTGAAGAGTAAACTCTCGAATAATAACTACTGCCTACAGCAACTGGCAAGCCAGCGAAACCGAGATTGAGTAGTGGGTAAATGTTAAGGGATGCAGGTGGATTGCCGGTCAGAAAGAGCTATTCTAGTCTCCCTTCGTCTTACCAGTTATTCCTTAAAACAAGAGATTCGGAAATTTCTTGGATTTACGGCAACCTCCGATTAGGCCATAATACTGCATGTTGTACATCAATAAAGTGACCGAAAAATGCACTTTGCGTAGAAAGAGGGTTTTATAGACTTATAGTGGGACAGCTGTACACTTAACTACTCATTCAAATTCAGATCACGAAATTGCATGAGTCAGGTAAACTATATATATATATATATGGCAAAGACGTTATACCGTACTTCCGACATAGATACTAGCTAAAAGCCCAGACACGTGTTTCGCCGATGTTTCTGCTGCTGTGTGACACAGCAACGAGGGGTTCGGCTCCTCAGTGGGTCCCCCAGCTTTCTCTATGCGGTTTCTGGTATATGGACTCCAGAGAATAATCGGGTAAATAATTTCTGAAATTATTAAGTGCAGGACATGGAGTCAGGTGCTTCGGACATGACTTTTTAGGGTCAGACCCGAAATTTCAATGAACATTTGGGTCGAAGACAATCAACCACTGTGGAATAACCACGTAATGCCCATTCTACAAACAAGTAGTACTACAAGTAGTATGAATCTTATATGAATCTTATATATATATATATATATATATATATATATCTGGCTAGCTGGCGGGCGGACGTAATGGGATCAAGTGTGATCCTAACCACATCAGTGAGTGTCATACGATTGTTTGACATGTATATATTCCTCACTACACAAGGCATATGACGTACTGATGATTGGTAACGACCGTGAAACAGCTGTCTACGTCTTGCCTGTTGCACCTATAGCAACATACCCATAATATATATGTGGCATGTGTCTTATGACACAACGTTCGTTTATCGCCAGTGGCTAGCTGACGGGCGGACGTAAGGGGATCAAGTGTGATCCTAACCACATCAGTGAGTGTCATACGATTGTTTGACATGTATATATTCCTCACTGCACAAGGCATATGACGTACTGATGATCGGTAACGACCGTGAAACAGCTGTCTACGTCTTGCCTGTTGCACCTATAGCAACATACCTATAATATATATGTGGCATGTGTCTTATGACACAACGTTCGTTTATCGCCAGTGGCTAGCTTGCGGGCGGACGTAATGGGATCAAGTGTGATCCTAACCACATCAGTGAGAGTCATATATATATGAATAGTTGAGGTAGTGTGCATTCCGAGATGATAAATGAAGAAAGAAGGCTCGTCGGAAAATCGCGGTTTACTCGTGAATTTTCAAGCTGGTTACACCAACACGTCGTCAGACGAAATGAAGGCTCGTCGGAAAATCAAGGTTTACTCGTGAATTTTCAAGCTGGTTACACAAACCCGTCGTCGGACGAAATAGGAAGTGAGAGTTGGGATTGTCACGCTGGAGTATTTAGGGGCACAGAGGTTACATCGACAGACTGACGACATGGGGGGTTTGGGGGCCGTGAATGCTGTTACGATAGCTGTCGCATGTAAGGGGACGGGTGCTAGAGTTTTTATAGCAAGTCACGTAGCGGGATAGGCAGAGCCAGCGAGGTTACACTTGGCTGGACAAAGATAAGCAGTTATTGATTTTTAAGGTGGGCTTAAATCAGTGAACCATGGCTGATGACGGCTAATAAGCCAGAAATGGCCATTCCGGTCTCCCTTGTCTTTGTCGGTTCCATTCCATCATATGCTACACGTCGCTATGCGACCGACTGCGAGGGCTCTAGTCTGAGCTCCAAGGCACAATGGAATATGCATGTTCCTTAAGCAGATCGGTGAGCTCCCACACTATCATATATATATGTATATATGTATATGTATATATATATATATATATATATATATATATATATATATATATATATATATATATATATATATATATCGGGTAAATAATTTCTGAAATTATTAAGTGCAGGACATGGAGTCAGGTGATTCGGACATGACTTTTTATTGGCAGATCCGAAATTTCAATGAACATTTAAGCTAGTATCTATGTTGGAAGAACGGTATAACGTCTTTTGCCATATATATATATATATATATATATATATATATATATATATATATATATATATATATATATATATATATAT